>SKCR01052198.1:0-146377 GCA_019454045.1 Zanthoxylum bungeanum | reverse complement strand
TTTTAACAAATGAATTCCATACCGATAAGGTAAATTACATTTCATGGAATTTTGCATCCCAAATCGTACAAAGATCTTGTTGATATAGGATGTCTGAGACATAGCTAACAGTCATCTCTTGCGATCATTAAGAATTTGGATCCCAAGTACATAACTGGCCTCTCCCAAATATTTAATTTGTAATTAGTTAGCTAGCCAGGTTTTCACGTCCGAGAATATTTTTACATCATTCCTAATGAGTAAAATATCATCGATGTACAAAATGAGAAAAACCATATTTCCGTCAATGATGCGATTGTATACACAAGGCTCATCGACATTCTACTCAAAATCATAAGACTTGATCGTGGTATCAAATCTTATGTTCATGATTGAGATGATTGCTTAAGTCCATAAATGGACCTTTGCAGCTTGCAAACCTTTTGCTCTTGCCTTTGGGCTATGAACCCCTCTGGTTGTACTATATAGATATACTCATCAAGATTGCCATTCAAGAATGTAGTCTTGATGTACATCTACCAAATCTCATAGTAATAATATGCGGCAATGAAGAGAATGGTGCAAATGGATTTGAGCATGTCTACTGGCGAGAAAGTTTCCTTATACTCAACTCCTTATTTCTGGGTAATCTTTGGCCACTAGCCTAGCGTTGAAGGTCCGTAATTCCCATCTGTTCCCTCTTTCTCTTGTAAATCCACTTGCAACCTATGTGCTTTACCCGATCAGGTTGGTCTACAAGTTCCCAGACTGAGTTGAAATACATAGACTCCATCTCGAGGTTCATGGCCTTGAGCCATTCCTTTTTGTCAGAATCATCCATTACACTACGATAAGTCAATGGATCATCTACACCATCACTGGATACAACAACTTGTGTCTCTCCATCTCCTAGATAGCGATCAAGTTGTTGTACAACCCTCCCACTGCGTCTAGGTGGTAGATCATTCTGACATACTTACATTTGACGCTCAGATGTCGAAGGTGCTATGTTTCTATCAACAGTTGTTGACGAAGGTTTGCTGTTCGAACCAGTAAGTAACTCCTCGAGTAAAACTTTACTTTGAGGTTTAAACTCCTTCATATAGTCCTCTTCAAGAAACATAGTGTTTGTCAACACAAACACTTTGGTATCTTCTGGACTATAAAAGAACCTACCCCTAGTTTACTTAGGATAGCCTACAAATAGGCACACCCGAGAACGTGGCTCCAAATTTATAGTCTTATCCTTCAGCACATGTGGGATGGACACCCCCATATGCGGAAATGTCATAAACCATCTTTATGACCACTCCACAACTCTAAGAGAGTCTTAGGAATATACTTAGATGAAACTACAATATACATTGCTATTTGCAATGCATATCCCCAGAATGAACTACACAGTGAACTGTAACTAAAAATAAATCTTATCATGTCTAGTAGGGTCTGATTTCTACTCTCTACAACACCATTCTGTTGTGGTGTTCTAGGTACTGTGAGTTGGGATACTATCACATGCTCAACTAAGAATTCTTCGATATCTTTATTAAGGTATTCTCTTCTACGATCCTATCACAGAGTTTTGATCGTCTTACTTAATTTGTTCTCAACCTCAGTACGATATTCTTTGAACTTTTCAAAGGTATCTGACTTATGTTACATTAGGTAAACGTACCCATATCTAGAATAATAGTTAATAAATGTGACAGAGTATTCATAACCTCATCAGAATTTTACATTCATCGGTCTTCAAAGTGTGAATGTATCAGCTAAAGCGGTTGACTGACTCTTATACCTTTTCCAGTAAAGGTCTCTTGGTTATCTTTCTTTCTAGATGGGATTTGAAAATTGGTAAAGTTCTAAGCTTTAAATAATTTAAAACTCCGTTCCTTATCAACATATCTATCCGGTTAAGGCTAATATGACCAAGTCCAAGATGTCACAGATATGTGTCATCGTGAGAAATCTTTTACCGTTTTATTTTAGGTATTTCGACCTTAAACATTTCAGTGTTGAGTAGTAAATTATGTGTTAACGGCCTTAACACATATATATTATTTTCAGAATTTCTTTTGCATATAGTTAATCCATTTCTACCAATAATAACCAAATTATTATTAAATGAAATTAAAAAACCATCATCCAAAACTTAAAAAACAGAAATCAAATTCCTGCGAAAATAAGAAATATATAATACAATGTTCAAACATAAATAAACATTATTTAAAAAGTTTAAACTAGAAACTTCCATTACTATTGCTAAAACGACATCCCATGTCCCGACCCTCATGGTGTAGTCAACTTTGACAAGGTCCTTCCATGAATCAAGTAGCTACAAAGAGGAACAAACATGGTTAGTGGCTCTAGAATCAACAATCCATGTAGATTTATCATCTTCCACTAATAGAGACTCAATGACAAGTAAATCATATTTACATGTGACCTTCCTCTCTTTTAGCTCAGCAAGGTATTTAAGACAGTTTCTTTTCTAATTCTCATCTTTGTTGCAATGGAAACACTTTCCTTTGAGCTTGTCATCCTTGGAGCTTTTCTTGTTCTTCTTCATTGGCTTTGCCTTAGCCTTCCCAGTGCCTTTCTTCTTCTTTGTAGATTTAGAAAATTCGGCAACATTTGCCTCTCCACTAGGTTTACGAGGATCCATCAGCATGGACTCGTAATTGGTGAGCTCATTTAGCAGTTGATTCAAAGTAAAATATTGTTAGTGTTCCTAGAACATGCCAAGATCATCTAAGAGTGATTTGTGTGTGAATAAAATCAGAAGAGTTGCGGAAAATACTCACATTGATCGAATGAGTTCAAAACTTTTTATGCATTTCGGTGGAAGCTCCAAGTCCTCTTGAGTGTTTCCAACACTTGGGTGAGTTTCCATATCACCTTGATTCACTCATTTAAGTGCTAGCTTGAACAAAAATTGAAATAAAAATTTTCTTCTCCAAGGAGCTATGTATTCGGCAATGAGAGAGTTTTTGGGAGAAGATGAATAGTCTTTTGTTTCATAAACAATCGTGTGTTAAATATGGTTTCTAAAACCATGTTGGTTAAAAGCAAGTGGTTTTCTAAAAACCATTCACTTTTGCCAACTACCACTATCACCTTTGACAAGTGATGTGAGTGGTGGGTCCCACTTAATTAAATTCAAAATTCAAGTGGGATTAGAAAACACACTTCGGACTCGGTTACATTTAATCCAATTAAACGAACTTTCCGTCGCGACATAATTAAATCTAATTTAATTAAATAATAGTGCCTCGCAAAATTATTACGAAAGTCGCTCGTGAATTAATTCATTCACTTGAATTAAAATCCAATTTTAATTCTGCGTTGAAATATAATTTCAATTAATATATCTGATATATTATTTTAGCCCAATTAAATAAATTAAATAAAAAAAATCCAATTTAACTATTAAATTTATTTTACCGATTAATTCCAAATTAATCGCGTTCTCTCTTCTCGACGAATTTAATCCCAGATAAATTCTCGTCGCAATTAATTCCAGATTAATTCTTTCTCTTTTAATTAATCCCAGATTAATTCATTGCCGTAATTAATCCCAGATTAATTTTCTCTTTCATAATTAATCCCAGATTAATTTTCTGTTCGAGTCAAATCTCAACGGTGAATCTTCGGGAAGCGACCCAAGAGATCCCTGGATATGTTGGCAGTAAATACGGTCATCGGACTATCCGAATACGTGTGTACCCGGTACCACGTTCTTACCGATTTACAAGACATGGTTGGCTTCTAGCAAAGCACCGTGCCTACCCAATTCTCCAGAAATATTCTTTGAAGGAATATGTAATCTTTGTCAGACGTAGCATACGTAGTATTGCGTATAACGATCCAGTATCGATAGTCACATGCTAGGCCTGGGGCTGGAATTGTGTATGCCCCGTACGGAGCATATATCGGATCTCTGGTAACTAGTCTCTATATTAAGATAATCATGACCTAGTCATATTATCCCGATGACTGCAGTACTTAAGAGTACTAGTTCTGTATCCTACGTGATCATCATCTCTATATGACTGAAGTGATACTTCCATCTTGACATCACACCCAATACACTACGATTCTCAGTATATCCAGAAGAGGCGTACACAGAACCTGTTAAAGCCCCGGACGACCAAAACCAAAGTATACTGATTGTCGCAAGTATTAGCGATGCAAGTCTCAGGTTAAGACCAAATACATCTACCCTGATTCGGATTCCCATAGACACATAGTCATACTACCAATGGGATTCTGAGGAGTCTATCCAGAGCGAAGCTATTTTCATACCATCGGTAAACAGAACCTCCTATTATACTTGCATGAGTATCCAATACCCAAATATATGAGAACTATGTCGTTACGCTTCCATAACACGCACAAGTGTAATACTAGCTTATTCCACTTTATCGATGTCCAGTCTCTATAATACTACAACTATAGATATTTAATGATTAAACCTTTGTGGATTAATATTGTCTCATATATTATTAATCTGGTACTAATCATATGGACTTTTATCATTTATAAATCCAGGTAATCCAATTACAAATGATAAAAGAGTAATTTCCTTTGTCACATAGTTAATTTGTACAACAACATCATGTTCTGTACAAATAGTGATGCTATGGGTCATAATTATCCAACAAATACAACTTGTTCATAATATAGTTTCTTTTAAACTATAGGAAACTCTTCGGAATAGTTTCTATGATCATGGTCACCTGGCTACGCTCGTCGATACGAGCTCCATGAGTTTCGGCCGTGTTGAGATAGGTCATCTCTCTCAAAACATGTTCTCAGACTGATGTCCCTTCCTTCATCCTAGCGGTCATTGCTGAGGACATAGCCTTTTGACGTTGTCGCTCTAAAGGCCGTCCGAACATGCTCTGTAATATGGGTGAGCATCGGTTCCGATTCTACCCGGAACCGGTTGGAACCGGACCGATTTTCCGGGTTTGGAATCGGAATCAGTTGTAACTAGTCTGGTTCCGGTTCTAAAATGAAGGAATCGATTTTAAACGGTCCGGTTCCGGTTCCAAAATGGTCTGAACCGGAACCAGACCATCGAATCAGTTTTTCTGTACCAACCGAGAAGTATATGAAATCCATTTTTCCAAATAATTTCTTACATCTTCTGACATTAATGGACATGAACCATTTAGGCGTAGTTCCATTGAATTTACTGAGAGTTTGCCTATGATAATCCTACGTTTCATCATCCAAGCCCATTTATGCTGAATGCGTTCAGTGTGGACATCCTTATGAAGACCTCCAAAACAGAATACACATATCAATGCCATGTAAGCTTCAATAAAAAAGGCTTAAACAAATCAAATAACACAACATGCCTCCAGCTTCAATAAAAGAAAAGGCTTCAACAAATCAAATAATTCATCAATGTTGTTGTATTTATGTAATATTTTTGTATGGACAATTGCCAATGATATTATGTAATATTTATTCCCGTGTGAGAAATAATTACATTTTCAAAGTTTGACATTATTATATAAATAGGGTAATTCAGAACTGGATCGGAATCGAATTAGAACCGATTAATAGGGTACCCTATTTTATTGGGTAGGTTCCGATTCCACTTAATTAGGAACCGATTTTTTCCGAGTATATTCCGGCTCCATACGGAACCGGAACCGATTTTGCTCACCCATACTCTGTAATGACTGCATCATCAAAGATGTTGTAGCCATTGGCTCATGCTTTTCAGTAAGAACCTCATACATCCCTGCTAGTAAGTAGCATCGAGCTTTCTCATTATCCGCGACCCATTTCTGATAGGCATCGCGAACAACTTGGCCAGAATTTCTGACTGACTCGGGAGGCTATTCCTCCGTTAGGACAAACTTAAGGTCTTCACAGACTAAGATGACGTTCATGTTACTTTTCTATTTAACATAGTTTTCTCCTATTAACTTGTCATTAAATAGAACAATAATAATTGGAGAAATCATAGCTAAAATAGAATAAAAAAACATGCATTTATTATCCATTCATCGCATATTAAAATCATCACAAACATTTTGGCATAAAATTGAACATGATGCGTAGACTATGCAAAATGAATCAGAAACATAAAAAAAAAATTACTATGCTACGAAAATCTATCATTCCACGAATAAGTACCGCCGTAGGGTATGTCAAATATTTACATGATAGATCGAGATAATCTCAATTGATTAATATATACGGGAATAACTCTTATTCCTATATTAACCAACCACCTTTTGATTTGATCAAGGAATTTCGATTAACATTTTAATCATTCATTTGTGAGTGTAACTCGTTGTTTCAGAACCATTGGACTTAACTAGTGAAGTACCGCCGTATGGTAGGTCAGTTCACCAAATACATCTAAAGTTTCTATCCTCTGGGAATCCAAACTTGATATTGACCCAAAATGGACACCATCCGTAGGGGGACGAAAACAAAGCCGTCTCGAGCCGCCTTTTGAATCTCATATTTTCGGACTAACAACGGAGATCGCGGGATATATATTGTCATATGTTCCTCTCCCACTCACTATTTTACAGTTTAAGATTTCTACTTAAAATATCTAATATTTTAATTCACTAGTGTCCATAAGTTTATACCCGGCTAACAAATAACTCTACTTAACACAAGTATATAATTAGTGATCTAATCAATTTTAACTCTTAAAATTTATTCACTAATATCCATTAGTCTCCACTAATATTTTACTTAATTAAACTAATTTAATTAAGTTTGGTTTAGTAACCTAATTTATTTTAACACTTAAAAAATTAGTTCACTAACAGATTTAAAATTTATAATTCAACAAATGGATAAAATTTTAATTAAACTATTTAATTAATGTAAGCACATTATACATTCTAATGGTACGTGGAATTGTATCCCGAGTGCATACCACACTACCTTCCATTCAGAACCAGCTATGAAATTTATGTCCGGGTTTCCATCCGATATACCAATGGAAAAATAATGCACTTATAAAGTCCATGTGTATTAAATTTTTGAATTTCCAATTTTAAACCATTAAACCAATTAATCTTAAAAATTTATTTTCATGGATATCATGTTCTAATTTAAACCTTAGATTTCATAAAATCACATTTTATGACTAGAATATTCATACATCTAAAACAGCTATATGACATGTTATTTAAATATTTTGAAATAAACATACACATAATAGATAGGAGTCGTGACGCAGGTTATCGTGTCACGACTCGTTGCAGTAGAAAACCCAGGCAGAATGCAAATTCCAGTACTCGTCGTAAAGTAACCTGTTTAGCATCGCGACGCTTTACGGTAGAAAACCCAGGTAGAATGTAAATTTTCAGTCCGTAACCTATTGAGCGTTGTGACGCTCAAACAACAGGTACGTGAGTCACGACGCAGAACAGAGGACGTCGCAACGCCTCCAGTTTTCTAGGTTTAAAAAACTGAACTCAAGAAGATAAAATTGCATTGACTCTTATTTTTTTCTTATACTAATCTAATTATTACAAAATATTTCAAGGCATCCATTGGTCTTCAAATCTCGCTCCATGGAGTGGCGTCGAGTCCTTTGTGGCATCAGTCTCCAAATACAAAGAATGTTACAATTTGAAAAATTGTACATAGGAAATAAATTTACAAAACTTGTACAATTTTGGCCTTATGGCCTTACATTCCCAAAACCAAAAATAACACAAAAATAAAAGCCGGAAAAAAATTAACGATCAATGCAATACATTCATCACATGAACATAAAAAAAAAAATTCATCACATGAACATTAAAATGTGCCTACTCATCACAACATACATACCAAGAATTTAAATCTCATATAAATCATTAAAAATAGAAACTTTTAATTAAAAAGATAAAAGTTAAGAATATTTTTCAATCTCGCTCTTGATACCAATTGTAGGAAACGCTTTCCCTCGTGCAGCGGGAATGCCTTAGGCACCGGGATCGACCTAGAAATTTTTTTCTGCTCCCTCCCTCTCTTAGCTGAATCTGACCAGCTCTTGGTCTGATGTTATGCTTATGTTTTTAACAATTTTCCTACCCCGGAACAGCCCATGAAAAGCAGCTAAGATCTGACCTATTTTGCACGCAAAACGCGAGCATAGCTCATCCAAAACAGCCTGTAATTTGCGTGTGAAGTAGTAGTGTTTCAGGTCTGATTTTTCTCTCAAAAATAACCCTTCAACACTCTTGAAATTTCCCTTTGTTTTCCAACATCGAATGATCTTCCGTGTTATGTCTCACAACCAACAAAAAAGGTGGGATTGACTCACAAAATCAATCTCTAAACTCTTTAGAGATTAAGAATATCACACCAGAATTTTTACTTTTATTTTTATTATTTTTCTTTTTCTTCCAACACTTGAGAGAAAACAGGAACAAATGTGGCTAAGTGTTTCAATCAAGAAAGCTATGGTAAAAGGATGACATCATTATCCTTTTATACTTAGGGTAAAAATATTGTCAAAATTGAACAAAAACCCTAAGCGCTTTTCAAATAAAATTAAACCACCATAGCATTTTTCACACCTAATTTTTGCAACAACCAACTTATTAATTGTCATCATAATGACAATGTTTGATTGTCAAAACAAGGTATAAATGTCATTAATTAGATGTTGAATATTTACAAATCATATTTGAAAAATTCTACATCACATAAATAATATATCAAACCATTTAATATATTTATTGAATCAAATGATTATCTCACAATCATTTATTAAATAAAAACCTTATATTAAATATAATATAATGTTACACATGTGACAAAATATATTATTAATCTGATGATTAATAATAATATATGTATGTGAGTATATAATTGGACTATCCAGTTATATTTAATTTGCTACAGTATGTCGAGCTAGCATAGGGACCAAATGGACTTATAGTTCCGAGCTCCAATAATCTCAGAATATTAATTAAACTCTTTAATTAAATATTTTGAATTATTAACTTCGAGTTATTCCACTAAAAATCTGAAGCTACACTCTCGTTGTCGTAGATGGATAATATATGTTGAACTACATCGGTGTCCATCGATATAGTCATTAAATACAGATTGGCCTTCACGAGTATCTCATAATTAGAGCCGGGTCATATTTTCCGTTATACCCCTCTAATTATTTTTACCTTAAGTACCATTTATTCTTTAATGAAAAATTTATTTATAACTATTATGAACATTAATCTTTCTATTTGTAATAGAAAGATTTGAGCGCTCTAATCATTCAAGTACCGAATCAACCCTTTAGGAAGATACTCATCTACTTCTCGTAAGAATGAGTGAACTCCATATCTAAGTAAAATATCCCAAGCTACACACCAAATCATGTCCCCAAAGTACGTAGCTATTGGTCGGGATTGCTACACCAACCTCAACTTTGTAAATCAAAGGACATGGCCGGCCATGCAGGAGTTCGTAGTACACTCAGTATTCAGATCAATCCATATATGACCATCTAGTATATTGAAATAAATTTCTTTATTTAACAGATTATAATAAATTCATTTTCATCTGGGTCCAGTCATATATGATTACATCATACAAGGTGCCTCTATTCTCATATCACTACATGAATGATCCCGGATCAAGATCGCCATACAATTACAGAATGGACCACAGTTATAGATAAACTGCAAATAAAGTACCTGTTTTGTCTGCTCTTTATGGACTATTTTAGATTACTAACTTCTAACTTAAATCTTATTGTGTATGACACCCATACACTAAGTCTGAAGGCACATGAGTAATCCAGGGTAAACAAGACAATTTATAATATGTGATTTAAATCAAAAATTTTGATAAATGAATAATGCATCTTTTATTTCATAATAAATAATTCCGTTTACATTACATGAAGCTCTAGGGCATATATCCCAACAGAGGCCTGAGGCAGAGATGTAGACAGAGCGGGGGCTGGTCCGAAATGAGTAATCGGCAAAGCAGATTTTGATGCCAATACACCAGACTTAGGAGCTGCAACTGCGGTGGTTGGCCATGTCTCAGCCCCTGATGGGCATGCCAACTTGCTCTCCATCTTTTGTTTCTTACGACGAGGCTGAAGTTGACCCTCTATTTCCTTATCAGGAGTATGAGACTTGGGATGAACATAGGTAGGAATCCTAACCGAAGAAAATGAGGCATGAAGATCATTCCAATTGGATCTAGCTTTGCCATGGGATGACATAGCACTTTAGGGGAGTTGGGCTATGGAAGAAGAAGCAAAGAGAGGCATGTGTATGGTTTAAGCTGCGTCGGAGACAGCAGGAGAAGAAAATTATGAAGTCTAAGCTGCAGCGGTGTCAAGTTTCATCTTTGAAATGAGAACGGGGTTATCAGAGGTACCCTCTAAAGTAGCAACTAAAATTTTGAAGCTCAGATTTTCAGGCTTGTAAGGCAACTTAAAGCTGGCTCTCTTCACATAAGGGTATATGTTCCACTCAGCACCATTTTTCGTCTCCTGGAGTTTCTTCAGGTTCATCCAATGAAGGTCATCAGAGGGAATGATTTTAGATGCTGCAATAGATTCTAGGGCTATAAGATTCAAACCCTATGCAGTCACCTGCTTACCTACGAAACTTTTGTCAAAATGATCCTTATGATGGGAAAACCACCTACGACCCTTCTCCCAAAAAAGAGATGAAGGGTTGCTCGCACTCAATGGGGAGAAATAAGGGCTATATAGCATCAAGGTCTAAATGATGTCCTTATTTATAATCCTGTTAATATGGAGTGCCTCATTCCCCATTGGGACCACAAACGGATACATGTATTTAACCATCTCATTAGATAATTCAAGGCAGAAGGAATGTACACAGAACCATAAGCTGCAAATAGAAAAAAGGAAAAATATGTCAGACCCCATAATTGACTAAAAAGGCATAAACTTCATACTCAATAACAAAATCCAGAATGGTACATTTGTTGTCACAAAGGGAAAAGACATTGTCGATGCAGACGGTCTGTCAAAATTCATACAATTATAGAATGGACCGCAGTTATAGATAAACCGCAAATAAAGTACATGCTTTGTCTGCTCATTATGGACTATTTTAGATTACTAACTTCTAACTTAAAATCCTATTGTGTATGACACTCATACACTAAGTCTGAAGGCACATGAGTAATCCAGGGTAAATAAGACAATTTATAATATGCGATTTAAATAAAATATTTTGATAAATGAATAATGCATCTTTGATTTCATAATAAATAATTCTGTTTACATTACATGAAGCTCTAGGGCATATATCCCAACAGAGGCCTGAGGCAGAGATGTAGACAGAGTTAGGGCTGGTCCGAAATGAGTAATCGGAAAAGCAGATTTTGATGCCAATACACCAGACTTAGGAGCTGCAATTGCGGTGGTTGGCCCTGTCTTAGCCCCTGAAGGGCATGCCAGCTTGCTCTCCGTCTTTTGTTTCTTACGACAAGGCTGAAGTTGACCCTCCATTTCCTTATCAGGAGTATGGGACTTGGGATGAACATGGGTAGGAATCCTAACCGAAGAAAATGAGGCATGAAGATCATTCCAATTGGATCTAGCTTTGCCGTAGGATGACATAGCACTAGATGGGAGTTGGTCTATAGAAGAAGAAGCAGAGAGAGACCTGTGCATGGTTTGAGCTGCGTCGGAGACAGCAGGAGAAGACAATTATGAAGTCTATGCTGCAGAGGTGTCAAGCTTCATCTTTGAAATGAGAACGGGGTTATCAGAGGTACCCTCTGAAGTAGCAACTAAAATTTTGAAGCTCAGATTTTCAGGCTTGTAAGGCAACTTAAAGCTGTCTCTCTTCACATAAGTGTATATGCTCCACTCAGCACCATTTTTCGTCTCCTGGAGTTTCTTCAGGTTCATCCAATGAAGGTCATCAGAGAGAATTATTTTAGACGCTGTAATATATTCTAGGGCTAGAAGATTCAAACCCTATGTTGTCACCTGCTTACCTACGAAAGTTTTGTCAAAATGAGCCTTATGATGGGAAAACCACCTACGATCCTTCTCCCATAATAGAGATGAAGGGTTGCTCGCACTCAATGGGGAGAAATAAGGGCCACATAACATCAAGGCCTAAAGGATGTCCTTATTTACAATTCTGTTAATATGGAGTGCCTCATTCCCCATTAGGACCACAAACTGATACATGTATTTAATCCTCTCCTTAAACAATTCAAGGCAGAATGAATGTACACAGAACCAGAAGCTGAAAAGAGAAAAAAAGGAAAAATATGTCAGACCTCATAATTGACTAAAAAGGCATAAACTTCATACTCAATAACAAAAGCCGAAAAAATACCTTGGTACATTTGTTGTCACAAAGGGAAAAGACACGGTCGATGTAGACGGTCTCACAAAATTCATACAATTATAGAATAGACCGCAGTTATAGATAAACTGCAAATAAAGTACTTGTTTTGTATGCTCTTTATGAACTATTTTAGATTACTAACTTCTAACTTAAATCCTATTGTGTATGACACTCATACACTAAGTCTGAAGGCACATGAGTAATTCAGGGTAAACAAGACAATTTATAATATGCGATTTAAATCAAACATTTTGATAAATGAATAATACATCTTTTATTTCATAATAAATAATTCTGTTTACATTACATGAAGCTCTATGGCATATATCCCAACAGAGGCCTGAGGTAGAGATGTAGACAGAGCTGGGGCTGGTCCGAAATGAGTAATCGGCAAAGCAGATTTTGATGCCAATACACCAGACTTAGGAGCTGCAACTGCGGTGGTTGGCCTTGTCTCAGCCCCTGAAGGGCATGCCAGCTTGCTCTCCGTCTTTTGTTTCTTACGACGAGGCTGAATTTGACCCTCCATTTTCTTATCAAGAGTATGGGACTTGGGATGAACATGGGTAGGAATCCTAACCGAAGAAAATGAGGCATGAAGATCATTCCAATTGGATCTAGCTTTGCCATGGGATGACATAGCACTTGAGGGGAGTTGGGCTATAGAAGAAGAAGCAGAGAGAGGCATGTGCATGGTTTGAGCTGCGTCGGAGACAGCAGGAGAAGACAATTATGAAGTCTATGCTGCAGCGGCGTCAAGCTTCATCTTTGAAATGAGAACGAGGTTATCAGAGGTACCCTCTGAAGTAGAAACTAAAATTTTGAAGCTCAGATTTTCAGGCTTGTAAGGCAACTTAAAGCTGGCTCTCTTCACATAAGGGTATATGCTCCACTCAGCACCATTTTTTGTCTCCTGGAGTTTCTTCAGGTTCATCCAATGAAGGTCATCGGAGGGAATGATTTTAGACGCTGCAATAGATTCTAGGGCTAGGAGATTCAAACCCTATGCAGTCACCTACTTACCTACGAAACTTTTGTCAAAATGAGCCTTATAATGGGAAAACCACCTACGATCCTTCTCCCAGAATAGAGATGAAGGGTTGCTCGCACTCAATGGGGAGAAATAAGGGCCACATAGCATCAAGGCCTAAAGGATGTCCTTATTTACAATTCTGTTAATATGGAGTGCCTCATTCCCCATTGGGACCACAAACCGATACATGTATTTAACCCTCTCCTTAGACAATTCAAGGCAGAAGGAATGTACATAGAACCATAAGCTGAAAAGAGGAAAAAGGAAAAATATGTCAGACCCCATAATTGACTAAAAAGGCATAAAATTCATACTCAATAACAAAAGCCGGAAAAATACCTTGGTACATCAACTGTCACAAAAGGAAAAGAAACGGTCGATGCAGACGGTCTGCCAATTACCAATCATTATCAACAGACCCTTAAAAGACCAATCTTTATCTGAGGTAGGCAACCTCGTGAGAATAGATGTTGATTTTCATGGTGCGAAGGTGTACCTATCCATATCACTGGCAGACCCCGCCTTAGTCAGGGAGAAGAGATAGAAGAAGTCGCGGATCGTTAAGCGTAAATCATTGATCATTGAGAAAATGATGAAATCCATGACGCACTTGAGACCGTTTGGGGTCAGCTACATCAAGTGCAAGTTCCAAAGCACACAGATGTAGTGGAGTAGATGGTGAAGGGGGAATCTGAGGATTCGAATGTGGTATTCCCCCAGAACGATGCCACCACAGGGGACGGTAGTGAGGTCAGTGTCACAGAGGGTCGCGCTCTTGGGGAGGGGCTGTAGGTACACGACCTGAGGAACATAAATGTCCTCTCTCAGACACTTGATCTTATCGTCAGAAGAAGATGAAGAAGCCATAGTAGCAGAAGGGTTGTGAACTTGGATTTGGAAGTGAGAGTGCTAGAAAGAAATGTTTCACAAGAGAAGAGAATGCAAGGGTTTGAAATTTGAAACTTTGAGCTGATAGAGTTGACAAAGGCACTCAAATTGGTATTTATGGGACATGAGGTGAGGCACCTGAGGAAACAAAGATGCAGCCCAGAACACCCAAAAGTCCATTAAGGGTCCAAACTGTAGAGTATGTAGAGTATGAACAGTACACTTGATCGTTGAAAATTTGAATTACCCCGAAAAGATCGTTTGTTCCCATCATTTTATTCAAAATAATACAAACAAAATGAGGAAATAATTAGGAAAAATCAAGCATATGGTGAAATGACACGTGGCTAGACGAAGAGGGCAATAAGACTTTCTCTCAGAACCAGTCTTCAGGACCTATTGTCAGGCTCTGGCAACAGAGCCTGTCATCATAGTCTTGTAATATAACCCATCACCAGAGTATGAAGTCAGGACCTCTATCAGAGTTCGAATTCAGGGATCACTAGTGGGAAGTCCATACCAGACTTGACTCCCACGAAGGCAAGCACATGTCATGCAAGGAATAGGCCCGGAATATCAGATCTTCGATGACACAGATCTTTTAAACAAGAAATCAGGCAGCCAATTAATTAATTTTCGTTTCTTTAAGCTAGAAAATCGCTCAGAATAGGGAAGTTTCGAGATTTTAGGGAGTATGCCAGTGAGTGGAAAACGTGAATGGAATGTAACCGCTGTCAGTTTATTTTCCTTGTAATAAAGTATTATAAATAGTACGAAAATCCCTAAAACAATGGATCGACCGTTTGATAATCAAGTAATAATAGAGCAATTCTTACCAATTTATGTAACCTTTTATTAATTTTATTATTTGTAGAGTTTACTGCACAAAGAATATGATACCATAAGATTCTAATCATGGTGGTGGAAGTGGTAGAAGAGTTTAATACAAGAGACGAGCCATTGCCAACATTGTATCTTCCCAGCCCTCATTCCAATTGTGGTCGGTTTTGGGGTTTCTGATCATTATAATTTTTACAAAAGCACAAATATGGACAAGGATTTAAAAATAAAAGCACGAAGAGATAGCAAAATGGGCGTTTGGTCTAGTGGTATGATTCTCGCTTTGGGTGCGAGAGGTCCCGAGTTCGATTCTCGGAACGCCCCTTTTGTGAACTTGTGTTATTACTTTATAACGACTTCCATTCAAAATTACATAATGTGAAATGTCATCTTACTTTCAAATGTCTTTTAAATCCGGGCTTAAAAAACTTTAAACAAATCCATAAATATCCAAATTGCATAATTCAATCTCACAACTGGACCCAAAAGAAATCAAGGATTGAGATTTTGATATATTTAATTTATGAAAATTTATCAATTGTATACCCAAAAATATACAAATACTGAAATTTTATTTATTGGTCCATTAAAAAATTATAAATTGTATCAAATTTGAATATAACTAAAACATATATTAAACATTAAATATATATCTAATATAAAATAGGTGAATTTTTTTACATTTTTAATAAACTTTGCCATCTTTAAATGAAATAAACAAAATTTTAAAATTTATATATTTTTAATTACGTGCCAAACAGTTAAATATTATCTGCAAATTATTAGTATCACTGCCGACTACAAATAAACATGAACAAGAATAAAGAATCAACGACCTGAAACTAAAAAAATTGAAGCTCGTCGAAACTAAGTACATATATTTACAAGAGTCTGAACAGATGGAAAGATTAGATTCATGAGCTCCGAAAAACAATTTTCACCGTTGGCTATTTACTCTTTTCTACTTTGATATCATTTTCCGATTAAGACTTTGAATGTGAAAATTATGCCGAGTTGTACGGGGAGGACCAAGAGGATTGCTTCTTGCAAAGTAACAATTTGACTTGAGAATGCACACAATCGTTTTTCTATCTCCTTGATCCTACTACCTCTCTGTTACTACATCTCTGTAACCGGGAATCAGCACCTTCCAAGCATGTTTGTAACATCTCTGTAACCGGGAATCAGCGCCTTCCAAGCATGTTTGAGTCAAGCGACCGGGATAATTAGTTCGGGGCAATATGAGTTTTGACTTCAGTGACAGAGTGTCTCTCCATAGTTTACCCAGCGTACAAAAGCGTCTGAAAATTCCTCGGGAACATTGGAAATCTGCGTATCGTCATAGGATAAGTCGGTTCCTGTTCCAGTCTGCTCCCTTACCTACACAATATAACATAGAGCAGGATATTGATATTCACATATTGTGCATGGTACAAAACACTTTAGCAGCAATTTCTAAGATCAACTGTTATCCAACCATTCAGAGTTCTGAATATCAAATTTAACCTTCTGAATCTTCTGATTTCGATAATTCTGAATGTTTTCCCGCCAGTATTATAATAAGTGGCATCAGCGGACGTTCTTTTTTAGTACATTTTATGACAATCAAAGGCACCAACCAATAACAACAAAACATATCATTGAGAAAAATCCACATGTATGCAAAGGTGAACCATGAGCATTGGAAAAAATTTAAGAGATTATGAATGGTTTTTGTGCAGATTCTGCAGAATTATTCTAACCAAGTAGATTAAGCCAAAATACTCTCTTAAATTTGATAACAGAACAATATTTCTTCAACTAACAATGGCTCATGTTCTGGCCCATAGGTAACTGGTAAATTGTAATATAAACCAAATGACGATGATAATCTAGATATTAGAGGATCTATCAAGTGCTCAAATGGTTCAGAGATGATCACTATATCTGCAATTTCTGGTTGGCTGTTATATCAGAATATCACTCCATGTATGTACATGGATTCCACATTCGCCTATAGTCATATCATTATAGACAATTGATAGATCAGGGTAAATATAGTGCTCTCTTTAGCATATTAAAATAGGAAAACTCAAAACAGTAAAAGTCGGTGTTCCTTCCATGCCCGTCTGAGCATGACAGTAGGAATAATTTATAGAAGAGAATCAGTGATGGATCAGTGTTCAGTGAAAGCAAGCTTATCGAGAAAAAAAGGACCAACCTTCATGCCAGATCCATATTCACTTGTTGATGAGGTTGATTCTCCTATAACTCCATTGACAACATTCTCCATTGATAACCCAGCAAATAGTGAGTTCATATGCAATGATGACCTGCAGATATTAGAAAAACTTAAGATGGAGGAAAATACATTATTTTTCCTGTCATGATATATACAAACTAGTTATCCATTGATACATGGTGAGACAACTACATGAAATTGGGCCAAGACACAAAAAGCTGGTCCATAGTGAGTCAGTGGAAAATGATGCTTGCCTATGCCTAGTTTCCTCACGGATTGGATGGATCCAAGGTTAAATCCTCTATTATGATATTCCGGCAAAGAGCAATGATATAAAAGGAGGAAGAAAGAAGAATTCTTTAGCTCAATATTAAAAATGCAAACCATGTGATGGGGTAAACACATATGAAGCAAAACTGGGGTAAAGGTTTATGACCCACAACATCAGTTATTTATTGCAAAGTTGAAGCTTTTACAGTTTTCCAGTTGTAATTAACTTAGTCCAAATTGCTAGCAATTGGATTAGTGTAATAATGGTCAAAATTGCTAATAGTGGACTGGGAGAACAATTTGGAAAAGTGTCCCCCTAATATTTGAAATTGAACAACTCCAATCCCATCTCCAGACAGCTTACTTCCCAAAATTTTAAAACAAAATTCTTACATCCTGAGTGCTCAATAAAAAGTTACCTTTCATATGGCTCTTCCTCGAATGAATTTCCAGAGGATGATAGCCAGTCTAGATCAACAAAGTTTGAGGAACTGGAAGCATCTCTATGTTCAGAGAAGTAAGTATTGTCACTTTCAAGGAATCGATCTCTTTGCACATCTCCAAAGAGCTGCCTGCGAGGCATTGAGGGAGTATACCTACAAAGGAATAAATTTGACGCTGATCAACCAGATAAAACAAGAAACTTGTGGAACATAACCATGAGGCAGAAATCAAACTCTTCCATCCATTCATTAGAATTAATTGAGAGACACATTATGTAACTCTCATTTTGACAACATATCCTGATAAGACAACAGCTTGGACGACAACGTTCATCAGAAACAATTAAAAATAATCACTAAAACTAGAACCAACTGAAATTAAAAGCAAGGCAGACACATTACAAGTTCACAAGCAGAGAAGGAAAAGTTGCTTAATTTCAACACCCAAAATCATCCAACAAAGACAGCGTAAACTAACCTTGAAAATGCCACATCACATTCAGAAGTTGATATTTCTGGAGATGACTCAGAAAGAACATTGCTTCCGTTCTGCAACTGATTGGGAAAACCTGAATTTGAAAATTTCTCCTCTGAGACATTTGTGGCCGGCATTGGTGAGCCAGTTTCACGAAGAATGTTTCCATCTGACAGTGATCTTTTGAAAAATGACCTGAAAATTAATAATCAGTAATATTAAGAAGCATGAATAAAAAACTTGAGACAATGTGACTGGCTTGTATTGAAGCAACATGATGGCCCAAGACATAAACAAACCATTCATCTCTCATCAATTACCATTATAGTTCAAATTAGTGAAATATAGATCCTAAAGTTTCATCCAAAATGATGGAATAGTTGAGTTCCACGACTAACTGGCACAACCCCCATAAGATTATTTTTTTGTTACCAAGGTAAGTCCCTAAGAAAAATAAATAGCCGTCTAAAGCTGATTGAAAATACATCGACATCACAATCAATAGCCACCGAGATAGATGGACCCAAGAGACTTTCGTGTAAAAATAAGTATGCTGGTCAAAGAGCATCACCAAAAGAAACGGGGCCAATAGGATTTTAGCGTCCCAATGTCTCTCACATAAAAACAAATGATGCCTAAGAATATCATGATAGTGAAACTCACTACATGATACCGCATCATAGTCTGAACTCACATCTTCATTAGTGCAAGAGAATAGGAGGTGCTGCATGTTGTTAAAAATGAAGCCAAGCATACTTTGAAAACATAGGAAAAACAAACTCAAAAATAGGAGTGGCAGAACGAGATACAAAAGACATTGTCACTCTTAAAGATAATCAAGCATTTAGTAGAAAAATTTCTAAAGTTTCTTTTATTCCCCATTTGAAATGTAATAATAAAATTAATGCTTCACATAATCGGCTAACCTTCCATCTTCGCCGACATTTGTTTGCCCATTCCTTCTCATACTGTAATGCTGGTCTGAATCCAGCTCCCAGAGTGCAGGTTTACCCTGTTGTGGCTGGAAGTGTCCCAGAAATCTGTGAAAATTATTTTTAGTAAAATCATTCATAAGAAAGCAAAAATGCATAACTGAAAAAGCCACCCAGATAAAAGTTTTTGGTAGATGGATCCAATTTAAAAGGTCAAATACACTTGTAAAAAGAGTTAATAGAATAACTGGTGTGCACCATAAGGCTTTACTGATTACGGCCAGACAGTTAGCTAAAAAGCAATACAAGACAGAACAATAACAGAAAACACAACTTGCTTACACATTTATTGCATCTTGTTTCTCCGCATCCATGTATGCATTGCTATAATACCGTTGAAGAGTTCTGAAAAACTCTTGGGACTGAGTAGCTGCTCTCCACTGTCCCCTTCTCTCAGAGAATATCTTTGTATGACAAGAAATGGAAGGATCAACAAATGGAAGATTTGGTTACAGAAACTGTTGTGTCAAAATGGAAGATCCACATAAAAGCACCTAATCAATAGTTGTCTATCACAATCGCATAGCTCACAATCAAATTCACAAAGAATATTATTTATGTTATGTTAAAATGTTTCAGATCATTCAGAACGGAGGTAAAGTCAGTATACTTGTCTTGCACTCTCTCTCACACACACAAATTGTCTCACAAGCACAAAGCTGACAGTGGCTGCAAGAGTAAGTTAGGAAATAAACCATGAAAAGTTGCTAGTTGAGGTTGATCACAACTCTTTGAGAGGAAATATATATTTCCATCTCTTCTCATGTGGAATTTACATCAACCATCAGACCTTTCATACTCTAATGCTGGTTGAAGTTAATTATGCAAATCAGGTCAGACTTTGATCAGCTTGGAAGACATTATATCCGTAACAAAAGCAGACACCCTTATAGCTTAAATCCAATATGGATCAAATTTTTTCCAGATCCATTTGTGTAGTTTTTAAAATCAATAAATTTCCATTCCCACCATTCATAATTCAAATCTGAGTGAGTGTTTTCACATACTAGAAGGGAAGAGAACTAATATATACAGAATCTACATGGTACCATTCTATGTAGATATTAAAATTAAAAATATTTCGAAGTAAGCACGGAAGCACCATTGGAGCTTAAATTACCTTATTATGAGCTGCTGAGCCACCATACTGATGTGCAAGTGTGTCGCCCATTCTCTCGTAGAACCCCATCAAATCATCTGCCAATGGAGCATCCAGGTCAATCTTTGGGTTATCTATAACTCCCAGAGCATGAAGCTGGTGTCCAAGAGCAGCCAACCCATAAGCATACTGTGCAACATTTGTACGGTCCAGGCAGTCTATGCAATTGGTCCTCAGCACACCCCTTTGTAACATGGGAGGCCTGATAGGATGGTTTCCATTTGCAACATTATTATCTCCACTAAGATTCCTCTCTAACTTATCAGCATCCTCAATATCATTATTACATTGATTCTGAGGAGAAAAGTTTCTGTTCACGTTCCTGCATAAGATTCAATTCCAACCTCACCGTTATTTGACTATAATAAAAAAATCAAAACAAGAATATTAGAGAACTAATAATATGGCTGAACTGATATGATAATTACGCTAACGAGAGGTGAGAATTTCAGAACAGATCATAGTTTAAAAACTCCATCTAAGGCGCGTCTCAAGGTGCCGCCTTGGCCGCGAACAGGCCCGCCTCATGACCTCTTACAATTTTTTTTTTTTTTCCAATTTTGAAATCCTAACTGGCAGTGTTTAACCAAGTTGACACTTGACAGAGTAGCTCGACCACGACAAAATAATTATTATCTTTAAAAATAACCAACATTTACTATTATATTTATTTATTAGTTATAATTTGTTATTATAAATTTATTTATGATATGAATTATATATGATGATGACTCTTTGGAGAATTAACACTTCAGACCCACATTTCATACTATTAGACACAAATGATAGTCTATTTAGAGATTGGCGGTTATTTTATTTCATAAACCTATTTTATTATGTTTCATTTTGTTTAGTTTTTATGAATGCTTTTATATATTAGTTTATATGAATTTATTGTGGATGATTTATTTTGATGTTTTTAGTTTTTTTTTGTGTTCGGGTTGAGGCCGTCGCCTCGACCGCCTCACGCGGGGGACCGCCTCGCACCGCATACTAAGTTTTCAAACCTTGGAACAGATTCACCATGCCTCTTCACTTTTTTAGTGAAAGTAACTTGCACACATATAGACTTCCAAATGGAAATATTGAAAAGTTAAATAAGGTTTTCTTTTTTAGGCTGACGGATCTCTAGCTGACCAGAAAACTGCATTTCAACCGAATGGCAAACTCAGTGTCATTACATGCAACCTGAAATTTCAGAGTACAATGGCAAACTCTTTTTTAGGCTGACGGATCTCTAAGTGACCAGAAAACTGCATTTCAATCCAATTAAACTTCCAAACAGGGTAACACTGCTTAGTTTCCATAAATGCAAGTATTACTGTAAATGGGATTTTTTTTAAGAGGACGACTAAAAAATCATAGGTATTTGCATCGCTATATTTGGCAATTCACATCCAAGATTACTGACCAACGAAATTAAAAAGAGAAAGAGAGAGAGAATTTTATTTTTTTTAAAAAATAAAAAAAGATTACTAAATTCTGTAATTTATTAGAACATGCAAGAAAGTTTATTTTACCTGACAACTAATTATTAGCCAAAGCTATCTACAAAACTTCGGAGCGCACAACAATGCACTAAAATGAAAATTTAACAATACCCTTGAGAGTAATTGAAATATAAACAAACTTACTCATAAGTCGAGTATATGCATTCCTCTGGCATCAAGCTTGGTGTTACTCGACAATAAAAGAAATCTGTTAAGGTCAATGCATATGCAGCCACCTTGCCCAAAACTAGTAACACATCTGCTGCTTTGCTAGGAGAACAAAAAAGAAGCCAATATTTTACAGTAGGAATCAAAATCTCAAGACGGCATTCCTATTCAACAAAGAAAGGGCCATAATTAAGCTTATATATACGACAAGTACCTTCGAGATTGTTTGTGTAGATCCCAATGAAGGAATCTCAGGCGGTTTTCCTCGGATAAGTCTTTGTTAATAAAATCAATTGCATTAGCAAACTCTTGACGAAGAATCGACTCCCGAGGCTTCTTCTCTTGAGTCTGTTGATTGTACAAAAACCATAATAAGCAAAAGAAGTCTAAAGAAAAACAAGCGATTAAAAATCAGCTTACCACATGCATATGAATTATAGGATTAACCGCTTTCTATTCTTGTTGCAACAGAAATTATCTAAAGACCTTTTACTGTTAGCAATACCCTTTTATGACATCCCATAGTTTAAAAATTGTAATAATGGGGACACCAAATACAAATGTAACCAAGATGAAAATGAAGGCGCTGATGAAAAGCATAAACTAGAAACAATGAAAGCGATCTATAAGCAATTACCTTAATCAAATTCAAGATGATTATAGGATTTCCATATCTCTTGGCAAGATTTTCAAAATGAAGTCGGGTGGCTTCATAATTTTGATCATTCTTCGACACTGGGAGCAAAAATAAAGTTAGTGCCAAGAACACTATATAGAATTACCTTAAAAGCTAAAACAACCACAAGCACACACATATAATATCTGGTTTTAGATTTAAACGAGAGGTTTCCTGTGACCAAAAAAGTGGGATTGAACCACGGTTTTGGACAACCGAACTTATTTGCAGTGGAAAACCTTCGACAGCATCTTCAAATACAATCTGCTCCGTCTCAACATCATTAGCAACTCCACCTTTCTCATTTACACCTCGTTTCAAGTACCTAATAATAATGAGGGGGGAAACTACGAGTTAGCTCATACAGGCATTGAAGTCATAAACAAGCAGTGTGAATGTGATATAAACTTAAATATAGGAAGTTCCAAATTCTTAATCTTCTTTACCCACATACATTTTGTTAACAATGAAAAGTTGCTTCTATTGCATCATACACAATGACAATCATGCTAAACATCAATCACCAGATTATCACAGATGTAATAGATTTACCAAGAAAAAAGCATAATAGGTAACTCCAGTTAGTTGCTAATGAACACTCGAAAAGAAATAAACTAAATTCACATTTCTCAAAACAACAGTCCTAATTATATCTTCAAATCATCATCTGCAAACAGAAATGTAATACAAATTTAAGAACTATGTATGTACTCTCAACCAGGGCAATTGGTTTCTTAAAGATATCTTTACACAGTTTCTAAGGATATGAATGCTCATACCTGGTACCAGCGTAATGTCGTGATCGTCTAGCAATGAGGGTAAGTTTGAAATCCCGTCCAGATACAGAAAGTGTGGCCTGTGCATTCACATTGCATGAAGCCATAAGTGAAACATCAAACAATACCACTCATAAAAGTGTCACACTTTCTTCAAAATTGATGTGAATGCAGAAGTAAATATCAAATGAAGAAAATCTGGTGTGTTCTAACAGAAGGTTTACATTGAATAATACATATATGGAAAAATCAAAAGAATAAAATTTGTGAGTGGATTAAAAAATTCCAATACAACTGATCACAGAGGCAATCTTCAAACATCTGCACGCTGACTGGAAAGTTCTGTACTAGTTGTACACTCGTACTAAATCCCTCACTTCAGATAGTTTATACATCTAATTTTCAAATGATCCAATTTTCTACACCACCACCAACCACTAACCTGCTTAAAGAAGCCATAGACCAATGCTACTGTCCACAGAGTATTCTGGAGGTGATTCCGGATTCCCCGGGTCAAAAACTCATTCCACACAAACATGGTTTCATAGGCAAACTGGCCAGTTTGACTATCATACAAGTTCTTCTGAAGACTACACATAACATGGTATGAGTAGCTGAAAAAGAAGTCCTTTGTAAGATCCACCGTACATAGAAGCTTCTTGTACCTAAGCCATCAATAAAACACAGAATATCAATCAACCACTAACCCTCTCAAATGTTAGACCACAATGGTTCACTGGAAGAAGAATCAGGAAAAATAGCAAAAAGAAGAAAGAAAATAAAATATGTGACTGATATAACAGTAAAAGAATAATGAACACATCCCAATAACATTGTAATAACTAATAGTAATAAGAGATTTCCACCCAAGGATAAAAATTTATAAAAGCATGAAGTTTCCCTCCAAATTGTGAACAATTTCATTGGAACATAAAATACAATGCCATAATTGGTTGCCAATACAAACTTCATTTCAACTCTATAAATCTTAGCTTTACAGAAGAAGAGGAAGGACTTTTAATGCTATAGGCCCAACATCATTGATTTAACACTGCATCAAAGTATTCTGCAATTCATGAAAACTATTATGTTTGAATCATACCAGTGAAATTCTGAAAGTTGTGTAACAATAAAGTTAACATGTTCAAAGTCTAACTACTAGTTTGCAATAAGGCTAAAGAGGCAAACAGATCTATTGAAAACTATAATTTCTACAGAATATGAAAAAGAAAAGAATATATAGGGCATCTTTCTTGTCCTGAACAACATTTATGGTTTCTTTCAGAAGTGCCACGAAAAAATACATTTACATGTAGAATGGAGAAAAGACCTGTTCTCATTCTTAGAATTAGCAATATTGGAATGAACATTCGAATTTGGAAGCAGAATCATTTCACTCTTGCAGACTGCATATACATTGTGTCCAAAAATTTCACCAATCTGCCTCCTTTTTGTAATAATCAACATGTAGTAAGGTCCCAAAAATTTAATAAACCCTATAAAACACAAACAACCAGTGGCATTGTATTAATATCTATGATCAGCTGAGGATACAAGAGCACTAACAAAAACCAACTCACCAACAATTCCATAACAAGTAGTGACAAATTTCAGTCCACCAGTAGCTAAGTTCCCTTCATGTATCCGCCTCAACAACTCGGAACATTCCCTTTCTGTATATGTGGTAGGATCTTCACTAATGTTTAGCTCCAAAGGATCTAGCCGGTCAATCTTTAGCACTCTCCAATACATTCTGCTCTTGTCCCTTCCAATCATGTAAAACATCTGTAAATTAACACACGCATCACTATCAATACAATAAACAATTTTAGCAACCATTATTTTACAGCATCTACCTATTATCTTGAGTACTGAATCTATGATGCAATTCACTAAAAATAATTCAATTTGAACAAATTATAACATCAACCAAGACAAAATTGAAGAGATCGCAAGAACAAATGGCAAACGAAGTTACCGATCGGGTCCCGTAGAGCCGGAACTTTTGCATACAAGGCGACTGAGAGGAGTTTCCATTTTCAGATGACGCCATGACTTTGACGCTCTCTCAAATCTCGTCAGTTCCGAATCAGATCTCTCCCCCGAGCCACCGGCTCAGGGAACTTATCATAAGAGCATGCGCCGATTTGCTCAAATTCTTTATTCAATTCACCTCAAATGATCACAGCCTTTACATATAATCGAGCTCGGCTGCTTCAAATACAACATCTCAAATATAACGAATAAAAATTTTAAAAAACAAAAATTATAAAAAAACTCAATAATCTTATTTCAAATGCTGCTTCAATGGTCCACAACCAAACACCAAACTAAATCACAAAACTCGTCTCCTCAATTCGTGATCTCCAACTTAATAAAAGCTAATAGTTATTATATAAACAAAGCGAATGAATTGAAAATGGAAACAGGGGAAATGTTTCAATATAAATACGAAGATCAAGCTTAGAAAGTGATACTACGAGGTTCGAGAAGAAACAGAGGAAATGTTTTCGAAAAACAAAATAAATTGTTTTTCCTTTTTGTTTTGTTTAGAGAAGGAAAAAGCGAAGCGAAACTCGGATCCCAGAAAACGACGACAACAAATGAAAACCACAACTTCGGCGACCGCTACACCCACATATTTTTTTTCTTTTTTTTTCTCTTTTTTTTTTTAACATTAATTATATTACCTTTGTCACACTCGTTGCAGAGTTTTAATCCTCAACCAAATATGTAAGTAAGTGAAGATTAGCATTAATACTAACAGAATCATAATATCACAATAAGTGTTTGTTTTTTATACTCTAGTATAAAAAATGTGATTAATATTTTAACATTTGTTTCATGACTTGTAAACTAATTTATATTATCTGGCAATATTCCCTAGCAAACGCACATCAAATCTAATGGATAAAAAAATTATATATATATATGTTGACGGGTGATTTTCGTCCCAGAGACAGTTTCGAGATAACTCTCCCGAGACAATCCTCCTTCAACCTTGAATTTGTTTGGTTATGGAGAGACCAAAGGTAAATTTGGCAAAAGATAAGATACACACAAGAAATCGAAAAGAAAATGTTTAACGTGGTTCGGCGGAGCTTAATCAACCTACGTCCATGGTCATAAAGTGAGATGGGGGTTCTTTTTATTACCCAACCGAGTTCGGCCGACCTGTTTTAGTGAAGGTCTAAAGAAACCGAGCAGGTTGTTCTCTTACAATATTTCTTACAAATGATTCTCAAATGGAAAATTTTGTAACCCTTACAAATGTGATCAACCTTCCCTTATATACTAATGGATATCCAACACTGTTGTCATATCTTTGTGACGCCAGCCCTGTAGGTCTGCGGATTTCCGGCGATTTGACAGGTTACCTTCCCCAAACTGTCATCGCCGAAAGTAAAACATACCCTTTGAATTCCTGTCACATCACGCAGTAAAAGCACATTGTCAAACCTTTTCATTAATGATGACAGCCTACCGAATTTCGAACGTGAAAAATCTAACTGCTCTGATGTCACGTCGGTCTTCAAGAGGTCGGTCATACAACGAGCTGAACTGCCCCAGCCATTCCGACCTGACCTAAAATACCCGAGCTCACTATCCCGATCTTGGGAGAAGACAGAAATGAACCGAGCTACTGGACTATTGTGGTCGGTCTCGGCTCTGATGTTGTCGGCCTTTAAGAACTGAATCATATTGTGTCCTCTGGTCGGTCAAATCTGGGGGACTGTGTCCGGACTCCATGTCGGGTTGAAGAACGACACCTATCTTCTGACCCCTGGTCCTCCAGATAAGTGGAACTTCCTTCTTTGCCCTTATCGAACTGCTCAGAAACTTTAGCCGCGGAAATCCCCATCAACAATATATATTCGATCTTAATATATCGGGGTTTGTAACTCTATTTCACACGTATATTTTTACCTTTGATAATACATGAATATAGTCTCAAAGGGTGTGACATGGTGATAAATGGTTTAAAACTTGGTTGTCAGGTACTGAATTCGAGTTCAGGAATACATTTCTTATAAGTGCCTATGGTAGTCGGGAATTTTACATATCCTGTTTAAACTCAAGTCGAATGATTTGATAAGGGGTTTCCAACGTTTCCAAAAAAAAAAATACATGAATATGATCAATATATATTAGAGGTGTTCACGGGTCGGGTTTTTTCAAATTTTACAAAATCCGATCGGGTCGGGTCACGCGGGTCGTCAAACCCGAACCCAAAATTTGAGTATGCAAACCCGAGCGGGTCGGGTAGGGTCGATGAAAAAGAAGAATTATTTTGAATGTATTAATTATTTTGAGACATAAATACTAACTATTTTATGTCATGAAACTTGTCATGCATATAAAATTTCATGATAAAAGAATAATAAACAATTAAAATAATAATAAAAATTTTAAAAAACAATAATTTTTTTAGAAAACTAATTGAAAATAAATAAAAATTATTTTTCCGAATCGGATCGGGTTGCGTGGTCAAACACGTGACCCAACCCGTAAAAATCGGGTCGGGTCGAATCAACTCAAAATTATATTATTTTTTTTAAAATCCGCTCGGATTGGGTCACGTCAGATCGGATCGTGATTTGACCTGACCCTATAAACACCTCTAATATATATGTACCTGACTCATCTAACTAATGGTAATAAAAAATTGGACTCATACTCCAAATTCTTTTCCAAATATTTAGGGGAAAAAAATAAGATTACTTCAATGTAGGTTAGAAAGGGATTTCGGTTGGTAATTTGTTTTAAATCGTTTGGTTATAAAACTAAATAATAACAAATTTTGTTATAAGCAACAATATATCAATGCTTAATTGTTTTGTTGTAAGAGCTTTTTAAGTATTGTTTTTTTTTTTTTTAGTTTTAACTGATCACCTATGTTAGAATATATTACATGATTTATGGGCTAAAAAATTAATTTGAATTTTCCCATATGAATTGATGAGTGCTGATTTATTTAGGATGAAATCTCTTAAATATTACGTGACAAATGTATGGTATTACTTTACATATATAATTTTATCCATGGAAAGATTTTCTATTTTAATAACGTAATAACCAAACTAACAAATAAAAAATGTAATAGGAGTGGACAAAAAAAAAATTAATAAAAACTGAATCGAACAGAACAAATAATTTTTTATTTCAAAAATAATTGTTTGATTTTTTAACTAAAAATTTAACCAAATCTAATTAATTCAATTTTTTTTACTAAAAATCTTAACAGAACTGAATTATAAACAACTGAATTAATTGAATAATTTATTTTTACTAATTTTTTTAAAATCTAATCATGTTTTTTGTTATTTTATATTTTATATTTATTGCATTATTAATTCGTTTGGTGTTTATTAATGATTAATTTCATGAAATATTTCTTTTTTTATTGTAATTTATTTTGGTTATGTTTCTTTTTTTTATTTTTCTACATTTTAAATTATCTAAATGATGAATGTATCTCATAAAATATTTACATGGGTATAGTTATGATGATTATAAGAATTATAGTGTATAAAATTTGAACAAATGTTAGATTCAATAAATATTACTATCAATTTTTATTGTTATTTTTAAGAAATTAAAAAAAAATCAGAGTGAATCGAACCGAGTCGACAATTAAAAATAATTATTTAAAAAAAAAAAAAAACAGGAACAATTACTCAAAAAAATCGAATAATTATAATTATTTTTTTTTTTATAATTATACCGAAACGAAACGAAACGAACCGAACCATAATGTAAAACTCGATGTTTTAAAAAACCAGCAAAAAAAAAAGTACAATGGGTTGAAGGGGTTTTTCTTTTTAAGCTTAGGTATGTGCGTATATATTAGTACCCAAGGGGTGTGACTTAGTGGTGTAGAGTTCGGGATCTCACATTGAGGTCATGAGTTTGAATCTAGAGAGTGCGTTTCTTATAAGAGTCTAGGACGGCCGACGATTTTACCTGTTCCGTTTGAGCCTGGAAGGGATGATTTGTCGGCGTTATTTCTAACGATTCAAAAAAAATTGTTGATATATATGAGGTTATAGACGATATAGTCATTAAATCAACTTTTTTTGAGGCCTTAGGCTATCCACACCAGCGTTGTTTGGATCCAAAATTTAGGCAAAAATTCTAAAAAAAAGTTTAATATTTAAATAATAGTATGAATTTTATATTTTTAATTATCTACTAAAATCATTTCATAAAATTTAGGGCGTTTGTTGAAATTACTTTGATATAGATGTAACCACCCATGACAAATGATTAAGGTAGGCGACATCAATGAACAAGAGATTTGAGGATCTCCATAAATTTTGACTTGTTAAATTTAAATTATTTGATTGAAAAAAAAAAAATTATTTGATTATTAATAAACTTGTATTAATTAATGTAAATGTGCAGTGGCAGTGCAATCATGGAAACAAAAGGTAGATAGATAGTTGCTTGCACAAACAAGTCACGACTACTAATTTGATACCTGGCAGTGACTAACAGATGCATCTGCCCACTAATTCGAATTTTACCAATTCATCACTTATTGTGATGGTGAGAAATGATTTGCCCAAAATCTAATCAAGTTTTGGATTGCAATCATTTGCACTAGCCTTCCACTCAAGACCTTTGTGGCTTCCTCAAATATGCTAATTCGATGGAGACAGATTTTGAAACTTTTTTTTTTTTTTTTTTTTTTTAAGGTTAATGAAATTATCCATTAAATAAAAAGATATTATTATGATAAAATTATAACCATCATTTCGGTTCGATTATAGATTTAGAAAACTTTAAGACTTGAATCTGGTCAAATCGAAGCCTAACAACATAAAACTCGCACACTACATATTCTTATAATTGGTCGAATAATATATGGGATTCACACCTAAAAATTATTAATAGTGCTGAAGGACTTTACGGACCTGTTTGAATGTCTCACTTATGTTATTATTGGTGAATACATAATCCGTAATAGTTATAGAAAAATACGTAATTTATAGAATATTATGTTTTACAACAAGCAATATAGTCTATTACAAGGAAACCAAAAAATCTATGGGGAAGCTACAATACTCAATCTCCACTTCCAAATCTAGATCTACCATCTTTTCTGGACAGATCTTTTATCGGTTGAAGGAAAGAAATCTTTATTTCTGCAAAACAGAAATAAAAACTAAAGGCTAACACATGTTGGAGATCTACCAATATTTATGAGTAGATTTAATCAAAAATAAAAAAATAAAAAAATTGTCTGATTAATCAGATCGAATTGTTCAAATAATAATCTGTAATTAATCTATGGTTAAACTATAAGATTTCTAAGTTGTTGTAGTTTATTGATTGAAATAAAATGACTAGTTTGAATTACCTACAAGCACTCAAACAACAATATCTATATACCCAAGAGAGAGGGGGTGAATTGGGTATGGGCAAAATATAGTGAAGTTAAAAAACTTTTCGATTTTAAGTCACTTAGTTAGTGGCTTTACCAATCAAGCTTAATATTCAATTTCTACAATTACTGAATTTAACAATTAATTACCAAATACGAGTTTCTAAACAATATACAAATATAAATAAAACTTGCGATAAATAAAAGGAGTAAGGTTTGGAGAAATTAACACTGAGATTTATAGTGGTTCGACCAATAATACATATGCCACTCCTCCAAGCCCTACTTGAAGCTTTCCACTATGCACAGTGATTCCACACTTTACACTGTGAGTTTTCTGTGTCTCACTCGCAATCAAGAGTTTTTCGTGGTTCACCCTAAACCAAGAGTTTTCCTAGGTGCATTCCAAACCTCTTACAACAATATCACCTTTTTGAGTATTCCCACTCAATAAGGGATTTTACCACCACAAGTGTTTGATAATAAAATTTTGTAATACAACTTGGGTACTCCTAAAAGATAAAGAAGATTTAATGTGTGAGTTTCTAACCCAAGTATTTCAAGCTCACTAAATATGTATGTGATAAGTGCGGTTTATACCAATTTATTCATGCATTCTTAGCTTACTATTTTGTTAGATTCCGTACCATTTAATGTATTTTGTAGTTTATTTTATGTCTTATTTGTAGGAAGCATTGGAACATGGATCTTGGAGCAATTGTATGTGTTTTGGGACCATACGGATGCATTGAAAGCACGCGGGAGGAGCGGAAACGCAGAATCAGCAGCCAGAAAAAGTGATTGGCGCCGCGGCACCCAACTTCTGGCGTCGCGGCTCCCCTTCAGTAAATGCCATACATAATTCCCCCAAGTTTGGCACCGCGACACCACTTTTCGGCGCCGCGGTGCTGCGCAGACTCCCAGAAGCATCAATTTTTAGGGTTTTACATGCACAACGACTCCAAGACTTTCTTATAAATACATAAGCTCGTCCAAAACCCTAAGGTAGGAGAAACATGCACAGGCAAGAGTGCTAAACACATATTTTAGAGAGATCCATGAAGGAGGATTGAATAGCGAGAAGAGGAGACGAAGGTGGTGACGTCCGAAGATGAAGGGATTCAATTCGGGTTTTATCATCTAGTTTCTTTATTTAAACTCTAATGATTTTCATTATGTCAATGCTTGAACCTATGTATTGTTTGTCAATTTGAGTTTTATGAAGTTATATTTCAGTTTATTTGTATTCTCTTGCGTTTAATGCTTCTTGTTTGCTGGCCACAAATTGAGATGATGAATGTTTAGAATCTATCGCTCGAGAGAGAGAGATTTTGAATAAGATCTAGAGAATAGAACCTAGGAGATTTGTAGAGTTCGGGTGATTCTATAATCCCTTTGAAGTCATTAACAAAAAATTATAGAACGTAATGAATTGTTGATTACTAGATTTTTATAGGGATATTGAAGTCTGTAAATGATAACCTTTTCACTATTGCTCGGGATAGAGAGTAGAATACCTTAGGATTATTGAATTATAAACAATGTTACTGAATAAGGATTGAATGACATAACAAATACATATGGGATAACTAGGTGAAATCAGACTCTAGAATCTCTCGTATCTTGGTTTCTCCTCATATCTTATTTATTTATCTTTTCGTTTTAACTTAGTTTATACTAAATTTCTTTCTAAATAAAATTAAGTTTATCAATTATAGTACTTAGTGTGAGTTTGATTACAATCTCGGTGGGTTCGACACTCTTTCACTCATCTTTACTAAAACTTAACACCATACACTTGTGGTACGATATAAAATATCGCAACAAGTTTTTGGCGCCGTTGCCGGGGATTGTTATTCTAATTCACATTAATACTATTACTAAGTAACCTTATCTTTAATTTAGATTTTTAATTTTTTTTAGATTTTTATTTTGTTATATATTTTTTTTCATTTCGTGAAAGGATTGTTGGAAAAGAGGTAATGACAAATCATATTGTAGCACTGACAGCTCAAGTATCGTCCCTCACGACTCATCTAGCAGCATTGACAAATCAAATGAGTCAACCGTTTATTGAAACTGCTTCTACTAATGGAATGATCTTACCCAACAGAGGAGCAAGTTTTGAGCAAGTACAATATGTGAACAATCGGAACTTCAACGACTATAGAGGCAGTCCTATGCCAAATTATTATCATTCGAACTTGTCATATGCTAATATAGAAAACATCATGCAAACTCCTCATGACTTTAATAATCAAAAAGCTGAGCAGAAATCATCCTTAGAAGACCTCATGCACACATTTGTAGCTACAACTTCAGAGAGGTTTGAGAATAATGAGTCCAGGCTGAACTATTGGGGTTTTGGGCGAAGAGCGTAACAGAAGCGCGGTTCGGGCGAAATCATAATTTTAAAACTTTTTCAAATTACCGAATAAATTATTCAATATCTAATATGAATAAATTATTCATATTTCACCTAAACCTATTTATTTGATATCAAATAACGAAATAAATATAAATGAAACGTCGCGAATCTTTTACGAAAATATTTTTCCGTAAAATGACCTAAAATATATTTTTGACCGAACTGACCACCCAACACTTATGCGAACTGTCCAGGTCAGCCCCAATAGTATTATGGGAACAGTGACGAACTCACTGTTTGGACAGCTGTCATCCGGTTGGCTCAAAAGTCACCCGGTAACGCAGTTTTTCACCATTTTCGCTTATTTCAACTCCGAAACACTTTCCGGCAATTGTTCCAACTCCCAAACACATCCAATAGATTCATATGACATCAAATTCATCACAAAATTTCCACTTTGTACAGATCTAATCCAGAAATTGGTTTTCGCCAAATTTCATGCTATAAACCCCAATTTTTCAACATTAATCTAATTAATCTCAACACCAATTCAAGTCACCACATATGAATCACCCAAGAACAATTCTAGGCATTACAAGAGTGGTCATAACACTCTAGAATGGTAACATGTCATCAAATGAATAAATGGGCCTAATATTACTATAATATCAACCAAAACTACTTCACACATGCCAACAAGCTTCTAATTCATCCACCACAACCATAAACCCCAATTTTTCTGAATTAAAGGAACCCTAGAACTATTCCAAGAATTCAAGAAAATATGAAACAAATTTCCAAGCTTGGGTTATAGAAGATTACCTTTTAATCTCTTGATTTCCAAGCTTTTTTCTTGAATTTTTCCTTCATTTCTTCATGAATCTTCAAAAACAATTTGAGAGACATTTTGGGGTTTAGGTTTCGGCCATTGTAGAAGTTAGAAGAAGATGAAAATAATTTTCCCTTTTTCAATTGTTGTGACCGACTCACAAGGGCAATTTTATCCTTTGAAAAAATTAATCAAATTAAATAATAATTAAACTTTAATAATCCAATCAAATTAGCACACATAAAGTATAATTAAATCATGCCATGTAAACCTATAATAATTGGACAAATTCCATAACATTTATGGAAAAAGTTTAATTAATTAATTATTCAAATATTTAACAATTAAATATCCAAATAATCAATTAATATAATTATTATTATATATGTATTTTTATTTACAATAAATAACAAATACATATATTTATGGCATGTGTCAAAATCTCTTTTGACAAATAATTAATGTGTATCTAATCGTATTATGTATCAAATATAAATACACAATAATTATTATCGGACAAAATCCCCTAATGCATGTGTTATCATTTAACCGATTAAACGATCTGAATTAAATCATTTAATCCGGTGAAGTATTATGAATAATCTGTATTATTCATATCGCGTTGCCCATGTGCTCAACGAGTACACTTCATATTGTGGGACTCTCTAAGTTTATGTTTATCTGTCATGAAATCCAATTTCGTGTTCATAATCCACCCACTCATGGATTATGACAACCACAGATAATCTCGCTAAACTATACAAGTCGAGGTCATTGCATACATATAATCCCTCTGTCACATGATATCCATATTATACCTGAGGTATAGATAAAAACGTCAAACCCGTTCGGTATAATATAGTCGACTTTCAATTTACGATCACTAAATAACACTCGGAACTGATTTCCGAAGTTATACCACGGCCATGGATTTACTAGATCGTAAACACGTGAGGGTGCCTATGCCCTGTACACAAGACTGATAGATCATATCTTGATACAGACTGAATATCATGAGCATCATTCCACACCCAACGAACAGGCGGAGGTCTGATCATTAATAGATCGGTGACGTGACTGCCATCAAAGTGTGGAGGATAACTCATATATCCCACTGTGGTATCTCAAGTCAAAGGACCACTATGCTCGCTCAACTCGAGAAGATTCTTATTGACGTTGGTGTACCATCTATTAGGAAATCTTTAGTGAGTCGTTCAGTGTCTTATCAAATAAGCACCTACATGTCTATACGAGTCTCTCGAGACTCATGGTTCACTAGGATAAACCATCGGACCAAGTCACGATATACGACAAGCATTGGTCTCAACGGATTTTACTAACTGACCTATGTTAGTAAATCTTGACCATGAATTTTATTTAAGGATATACATCTTATAGTGCGCTTCCCAATGTCGATTACAAACTACGTTGTAACTGCACACTATATTGTAAATCCTAGGGTCTTTGTCTAATATACACGTATCACTAAACCAGATTTAGTTTCGATCTAATCATAATCAGATAATTAATCATAATTAGATCGAATAAGTGTATAAAAGACAAGGGTGCTACCATTAAATTAGTAATATTCTGGAAATTGGAATTGCTTGTATTTATGAATCGGACATAAATACGATCCAGATTGACACTCTGAGCACCAACCCTAACAATTTCCCCCACTTGCTCTAGTGCCAATCCACGGTATCCTATACACATCTTAATGTGTATCTTATACTTATGGCCCTCAAGAGCTCACCTAGCACTCAAGAGGTAGGCAACAAAAAGTAAGCCCGCTTTACAAATTGAGTCCGTCCAACAAACTTAATCAATTTCCTTAACCAGCATCATTCATATTTTTTAAAATCCAAATTCCACATCAATATGACTCAGACATTATATCGGTATTGTGCTATAGCTGCTGAGTTGTCTATGTATTTAGAAATCAAATCTAAATACTATGAGACAACAGCAAGCACTATACTAATATGAACACTTCCAGTCTATAGGGTCACTTTGCAACTTCATAAGTCAATACTTCAAAAGTTGCAACTGATTCCACTAATACAGTAGAATCAACGGTGACACTCCCACTACATCTTTTCTGACTTTATATAACATAGACCATCTAATGTCATAATTAGGATCAAAACTAATCTGACCTTATGGTTGCAGACTAAATTCTCCATGAATAAGAAACTCGTTCTTAATATCTCAAATATCACAAAGAACATGTTTCAAGATCCATCTTATGGGTTACATCATATCAAAATAACTCGTAACAATTACGATTAAATTGATATCCTTAATCGCACGTAATATAGTATTTATTACACCATCATCCTATGATGCATAAGATTGACTAGACATTCCAATCAATCTTTCTTTCGACGAAGGAATCATTCTTTACGAAAGATGAATACTATATATTTAAAAAACACGTTAAATGTCAAACAGTTATACTAACTGTCATACAAATAGTCTTTACCGTGTCCTTTATTAGATTGTATCTAATATGCGACTAATGGGAGTATCTCATAAGTCTATTAGTTTTATATCTTATATAAAACTTTATATCAAATATAATAGAGACTACTCCCACTATTTTCACGGAGAAAAGAAGACTTAGGATATATATAATACTAGAAAGAAGTTTATACGCTCCCACTGACCCTACAGACAAATACGTATTTTCTATACTTCGATAAAACCAGACAATCTGACTGATATCAAAATCAGAGAACATGGATTTTCGGAAAGCTTACCTGAGTCTACAATAGGCTCTATAAGCTATTATATCAAACTGTGATCTTAGCAGAATACAAACTCTAGGGCAATTCTAGAATGAACTCTTCGAACAAAAAAATCACAACGGATCTCTCATTCGAAGAAATCACTCAAGAACGCCACTTTGCATTCTATAGCCAAAATACATAGTTTAATAACAACATTAACCAACAGATCTTTAAATGTTCAATTAGTGCGACTAGAGATAAGTTTTCTCAGAATTTACAATAGATCACTGAGTATAACTTTTCTCACTGTCATACTATAAAGGTCAAACCTTTATCGAGCTCACTTTACTTTTGCTGCGCAAATAATTTGCACATTTTATGAACTATTCATAAAGATAGCCTAATCAAGTTCTAAACTTGATTGTAGTAAACAATGAACAATCTTAGATCTATGGTTCAATGGTAATTTCCAAAATCGATATCAAATATCGCTCCCACTATAAGTTATAGGATAATTTTCTTCGATAAGAAAACAACAGAATCATTAAGTATCAAATACTTTGTAAATGATTCTGACATCCTATTAAACTTATACGGAAGTGGTCTAAGGGTCTTTTCATCTTATTAATTATGTAGTTCCACTTACAGTTTATCATTCTCACATTTGACTTCAATAAGTCAAATCTTTTCTGCAATCGTCAACATCCAATGTTAACCACCAAGTAACAAAATAATTTTATTACTCGAGATCGTAGAAAAGATATTCTATCAAATAGAATACAATATTCCATTAAATAGAATAAATGATAAACCTTTCACTCGTACCTCCGAGGCACAAGTACTTTCAATTATATAACAATTATTCAAAATAAAGTTCCAAATCTCAAACTTTTCAAGATTCAAATTTTCCACTATACATATCATATATGTAACTATGGGAACAAATGGAACCTAAATTAAAGTGATGAATTAGTGTAACTGGAGCATAACCCCAAGAGTATTGAAAACCAATTTGGTAACACTCAATATCATTGAATCAAATCATATAAGATTCAATTATTCCCACTAACCATTTCCATCAAGATGGAATCGTGGAAGTTTAATATTGAGTAAGAATCACATTTATTAAATAACTTTAGAACAAATTGTCATAAATTCATATGTTTGATCATATCAAACATCTTTGAACAATTCAAAGACTCACGATGAATTTTATAGTTTTCAACACTTCAAATAGAATATCTTTGAACCATTCAAATATTCTATCCGTGTTTCATCAGAAACATATTGAAAGTTTTCGAACAATTCAAGACATTCAACATGTTCTCTATTAGAAACACGTAACTAAGTAATGACAATTCATTAACTAAGTTACAGAGTAAAGAAAACTATCTTAGGCAATTTCCAATTCATTAAACTACATACATCCAATGTATTAGTCTAATAAATTTGTGGTCCAATGACGATCATTGGTTAAATGAGATTTAATCACATTCCTGAATACAATATTCATTAAACGGATAATGATATGTGTTATGATCTTGTATCAGACCATCCTTTACCATACGGAATAAGCATCTAATGCTTTTATGATAAAATCTCATAAAACACAGTTCTAAGTTATTAATATTACCGATTATTTTTCTTAATGTTTATCTTTTCATTAATGACGCTACTAGTCATATTATAATATGTAACAACTGTTTATACAGAACAAGTAACTATCCAATAGTCACAAGTTCTGATATCAAATATCAAAACAATTATTAAATATTATTTTAAATAACTAGATTGGAGATCTGGTATCCAATACCTACAATTGTCGTATTGTGAGAATCTATATTCTCTATACAGAACTTTACACATCTCTTTTCTTAAGCTTTATAATTTGTGTTCAATTATTCACAATAATTGTAAATAATTGATTAGCAAACTGTGTCAGACACATGACTTCTAAAAGTCACTAAAAGCGATGAAATGTCATTAAAAGATAAACAAATACTAAAAGGGTTTTCTTAATGCCAGTCAAGAATCTCGAAACCTGAACTGATTCGTGTCAATTCTTACTACATAAGAAACTATTCTTTCTAGAATAATATCCTAAAACAGATATCTATATAGATTACCTAACGTGACTTAGTAACTAAGTCACAAACCATCTTGATTTTTCAAGAAAATCGGAACAACAGTTCCCGATGGTTTTAACTAATCTAACAATATCTAAGTCTATTGTCTTTCTAGAACCTATTCTAGAATAACGCAACCATAAATAAAGTCAGAAAACCTATTCAAGTAATAAACATGCAGTGGATTAGAAGTATAATTCTATAAAAAATATAGAATAAAAGGAAAACGAAGCATAATTTTCCATAAAATTACACACTGCTCAAGTTATGTATTTTTAACCCAGTAGTATCTCCCACTACTTTACATAATACCGTAATCCCCAATGGACAACAAAAATTCAATAATTAAATCGAATTCCATAGTGAGAGTATGATCCTATGAATATATTTCGACTCACAACTTTGGCACGATCTCGCCTATGTATATTCATTAGGTAGACAACTATTTGTCAATCACTCACCAGTGACTTCTGGTTTTGGTCTTGACCATTTCTCGTTGTGACAGCTTTGGTACGTTCACAAGGAGGCATATCAAGCCTCCACTTGTCAATGACAAACTCAAGCTACCGATGTAGTCCTGATAGTTTTGGCACGTTCAAGATTTCCATTTTCACTTGAATTTGTCCAGTATCAATATACAACCAGTATGGATAATAATTCTATAACCTATACCCTCACAGCTTTGGCATGATCTCAGATGCAGTTATAGAAAAATACCCATAAACTGTACTGACAAGACGGACCAAGAAATATGTATCCAATACACGTTACTTTACAGCCTTATTTAAACGGGGATTTTCCTCAGGAAGCTATACTCTACATCAAATGCAGAATTTTAATCTAAATCATTTTCTAAACAATTCAATTCTACCTTAGAAAACATAACCCAATTTAACCATTAAATTTTCGTTATATTTTCCGTTAACGTAGAACCGAAAAGTAAAGAAACATATCTAGATTACATGTATGTGCGAACATTAAAATTGGATTAAATATCAAATATCAAGCAGGAATAATATTTTGGATGAAGCATCAGACCTGCTTTGATACCATTTTTATTGGGGTTTTAGGCGAAGGGCGCAGCAGAAGCGCGGTTCGGGCGAAATCGTAATTTTAAAACTTTTTCAAATTACCGAATAAATTATTCAATATATAATATGAATAATTTATTTATATTTAACCTAAACCTATTTATTCGATATCAAATAAAGACATAAATATAAATGAAACGTCGGGAATCTTTTACGAAAATGTTTTTCCGTAAAATGGCCTAAAATATGTTTTTGACCGAAATGACCACCCAACACTTATGGGGACTGCCCAGGTCAGCCCCAATAGTGTTAGGGCAGGTCATGGGCTGCACGAATAGTGACGAACTCACTGTTTGCACAGCCGTCACCCGGTTGGCTCAAAAGTCATCAGGTAACGCAGTTTTTCGCCTTTTTCGCTTATTTCAACTCCGAAAAACTTTCCGACAATTGTTCCAACTCCCAAAACACATCCAATACATTCATATGACATCAAATTCATCAAAAAATTTCCAGTTTGTACAAATCTGATCCAGAAACTATTTTTCGCCAAATTTCATGCTTTAAACCCAATTTTTCAACATTAATCTAATTAATCTCAACACCAATTCAAGTCACCACATATGAATCACCCAAGAACAATTCTAGGCATTACAAGAGTGGTCATAACACTCTAGAATGACAACATATCATCAAATGAACAAATTGGCCTAATATTACTATAATATCAACCAAAACTACTTCACACATTCCAACAAGCTTCTAATTCATCAACCACAACCATAAACCCCAATTTTTCTGAATTAAAGGAACCCTAGAACTATTCCAAGAATTCAAGAAAACATTAAACAAATTTCCAAGCTTGGGTTATAGAAGATTACCTTTTAATCTATTGATTTTCAAGCTTTTTTCTTGAATTTTTCCTTCATTTCTTCATGAATCTTCAAAAATAATTTGAGAGACATTTTGGGGTTTAGGTTTCGGCCATTGTAGAAGTTAGAAGAAGATGAAAACAATTTTCCCTTTTTCAATTGTTGTGACCGACTCACAAGGGCAATTTTATCATTTGAAAAAATTAATCAAATTAAATAATAATTAAACTTTATGTAATCCAATCAAATTAGCACACATAAAGTATAATTAATCATGCCATGTAAACCAATAATAATTGGACAAATTCCATAACATTTATGGAAAAAGTTTAATTAATTAATTATTCAAATATTTAACAATTAAATATCCAAATAATCAATTATTATTATTATTATTATTATATATGTATTTTTATTTATAATAAATAACAAATACATATATTTATGGCATGTGTCAAAATCTCATTTGACAAATAATTAATGTGTATTTAATCGTATTATGTATCAAATACAAATACACAATAATCATTATCAGATAAAATCCCATAATGCATGTGTTATCGTTTAACCGATTAAACTATCCAAATTAACTTATTTAATCCGGTGAAGTATTATGAATAATCCGTATTATTCATATCGCGTTGTCCAAGTGCTCAATGAGTACACTTCATGTTGTGGGACTCTCTAAGTTTAGGTTTATCCGTCACGAAATCCAATTTCATGTCCATAATCCACCCACTCATGGATTATGATGACCATAGATAATCTAGCTAAACTATGCAAGCCGAGGTCATTGCATACGTATAATCCCTCTGTCATAGGCTATCCATATTATATATGAGGTATAGATAAAAAAAATCAAACCCGTTCAGTATAATATAATCGACTTTCAATTTACGATCTCTAAATAACTCTCGGAACTGATTTCCGAAGTTATACCACAACCATGGATTTACTAGATCGTAAACACGTGAGGATGTCTATGCCCTGTACACGGGACTGCCGGATCCTATCTTGATACACACTGGATATCATGAGCATCAGTCCACACCTAACGAACATGCATAGGTCTGATCATGAATAGATCGGTGACGTGACTGCCATCAAAGTGTGGAGGATAACTCATATATCCCACTGTGGTATCTCAAGTCAAAAGACCACTATGCTCGCTCAACTCGAGAAGATTCCTATTGACGTTGGTGTACCATCTATTAGGAAATCTTCAGTGAGTCATTCAGTGTCTTATCAAATAAATACCTACATGTCTATACGAGTCTCCCGAGACTCAAGGTTCACTGGGATAAACTATCGGACCAAGTCACGATATATGACATGTACTGGTCTCAACGGATTTTACTAACCAACCCGTGTTAGTAAATCTTGATCAGGAACTTTATTTAAGGATATACATCTTATAGTGCGCTTCCCAATGTCAATTACAAACTATGTTGTAACTGCGCACTATATTGTATATCCTAGATCTTGATCAGGAACTTTATTTAAGGATATACATCTTATAGTGCGCTTCCCAATGTCAATTACAAACTACGTTGTAACTGTGCACTAAATTTTTGTTCTCATCGAGCAATACCAACTGTTCAAATCTCTGTGAGGCCCATTCTTGTTCAGGTAACTCTGCTTCTGCTAATACCCTCATGGACTGTATCTCAACTTCCACCGGCAGTACTGTTTCCATTGCCTTTCGAGCTTCTTCTTTTCTTAAACACTTCAGCTGAATGTCATTCGCTTGTCTTTTGTATAGTTCTCCCTTCGAACTCACATATTGAGAAGCCACTTCTGAATGGCTATCTTGTCTTTTCTACTCGCTTCTTCCGGGAGTTCCTCCTGTTCCAGATATCTCTGAATGTCGTTATACCAAGGTTTCCCATCGTTGACCTCTACTTCCAAGATTCTTTCTATCTCATAAACCGATTTGCTTGCCGTTGTCAACAACAGAGGTCTCATCACCATTGGCCACAGCGACAGTCAAAGCTTGCAACTGTTCGATGACCTTAGTGAGACTTGTTTCTAGCTGATCCATACGGGATACCTCGTTCTCTGATTTGCTCATGTTTGCTGACGGCTTTTTGATGAGTCTTCCCTCTTACCCCTAACCCAACAGATATCTATGATGGCTTTTAAGACACGAAGGGTTAACATGATACATGTATGCATGAGATGCATGAGATGTGTACGATGTATGAGATATATAAGTCGGCCCATTATCATTTTAAAGCACTCAATCATACTATTGCGAGGTGAAAACATGTCGCAGTTGAAAAAGGCCCAACAGGTTTACACTTTTGCGATAACATGGCTAAACGACTTCAAATGATAGGGGGCCCAAACATAAAATGGCCCATTGACATTTTAGAAGCTTTTGGCCCAATTTTCATAGGACACGAACTCGTCCCAGTTTAAATGGCCCAACAAGCCCATACCTCATGACAAAAAGTCCAACTGAATCCAAGTGACGACGGTCCTAAACATAAGCATAAAGAAACAATTTCTACAGAGTGGCCCATCAGTATTTTAGAAACTTTTAGCCCAATTGTCATAAGATACGAACTCATCCCAGTTTAAATGGCCCAACAAGTTCGCATTTCTGACAAGAAGTCCAACTGAATCCAAATGATGATGGTCCCTAAACACAAACACAAGGAAATAGTTTCTATTAGTCATACAACTATGGTCTACGTGTGGGTTTGCGGGAGTGTAGACAAAGACTCTCGCTGGCGAAGGGTTGCCCACAACTAGGTCTCCCCACTCAAGGGTCCGAGCGACCAAGTGAGCGCACCTTTTTTATACCTTATGGTACATGCCAACGAGTTATGGTGCGTGACTGACTGTCAAATGGATTTCCTATTGAAGATTCCCCAAAGGGAGGGTGGAGCGAACTCTCTTAAATACCCAAGCCTCTTAGGCTCTTATCGCCTTGGTGACAGGAATAAACAACAAGTCCTCCAAATTAGTCCATCACAGTAAGCTTCGAGTAATGATTATCTAGGTGCCTTTGCAACTTTTCCTTATAGAAAGGCAGTGAATGAAGAAAGACACCAAACCATTACCAAGCTCTAATAATGCCTTTGATTAAACCCTTTTCAACCCATAGTAGACACTATTAACTAAAGCACAAATCACAAACATTACAAGACATTATTTTGGGGCCGATTCTCTATCCTCAGTGGAGTCACCAGACTGTAGGACACAGAAATCGGCGACGCTGTTCCAGGCTCGCGGCCTGGTTGGGAGTATGGAGTAGTCCCATGGGGGAACTAAACCGGAGAAATAACATGGAGTCGCCACCCAGTGTGAACTGGGAAAATGATTTAAGGCCGCACTCACCCCTCGTAAGGGAAGACCTCAAACTGTTGGGTTCAGAATGGTCCCTTACTTATGCCACTTGTAATGAAATAATTTGTGCAATAACTTAACCGAATCTATGCAACATACATGCTCAAGAGCAACCTATATCTAGTTTGCATGCTTTAACAGTAAGTCAAAATACGGCAAACACGCAATAACACACAATAATTTCATGAGCATATGGAATTATCAAACACGAAAAAATAAATAAAAATTTAAACATAAACGTAAATTAATTTCCTAATACAAAAGAAAACAACTAAACCATGCATAAAGAAATAACATACTAAGGGCTAAATCATGCTCAAATACATGGTTGGATGAACGAAATATGTATGTCCCTCAAGTGGTACTTGGAGTTGTTTCCCAAGTACAAACCGCACTATCGTCCATTTGGATTCGGCTACGAAATTTACATCTGGGTTTCCATCTGATATACCACAAGAGAGAACATATATTCCATTCATCCCAAAGTCATATCACATACCAATCCACAATACTCATGCGAAATAAAGTAAAAAATAAATAAAAATAAAGGAGGATAAGTAAGATGGGTGCCCTCAGGTCTAACCTCTTAAGTAGTCTTTCGGAAGTGCGTTACACGGCCGTCGGAAGGGTTGATGCTCCGAAACTCCTCCGGTTCACTGGTTCAACATTTTCCTTCGCTGTTTCGCTGTTCGGGCTGCTATTTTTACTCTGTTTCGCAGTGGTTTCTGGTCATGATTTAGGATTACTATTTTACAGTAATATGAGACTGTTTTGGCATACGGTTTGCGGGTTTTGCGGGGTAGTTTTTGGTGTAGTTTTGTGGCAAAATTTGGACTGTTTCAGGGGGGATTATTCACGGTAAAATGGGACTATTTCAGGCAAAATTTGGGTGGTCACATGGGAGTGTTTTTCAGTAGTTTTATGGACTGGTTAGGGGTACAGTCGAGAGGTGTTTGTGAAGTAAAAAGGCTATGTTGTGAAAGGGTGTGTTGCATGAAGGGCGTTTGTGGTTAGTCGGTGTAGTTAGTGTGTGTTTGTGACGTGACTGGCTATGAGTGGTACAAGTGACTATGGGTGTGTGCTGAATGTGTTTAATCGGTGATGATAGTGTGATGAGTTAATTTCTCCGATGTGGGATTCTTTGCATGAGGTTTAAAGGCTGCTGGTCATGAGGGCTTTGAAGGGTAGTTTGTGAGTTGTGTGATGTTGAGTGAGTGAGGGGGCTGTTTGCTGATCGATGTGGGAGAGGTGAAAGAGGGAATAAGGTGCGTAAAGGGTAGTGTATGTGAGGGGCTGTTTGCTGATCACGTGGAGAGCTGGTTTGTGCGTGAAGTGGAGGCTGATTTGTTGGGTCAGAGGCGTGCAGTAGTGGCATGTGGGATGGGTCGATTTTGGTGGGTGTTACCGTGAGTGGTGTGCATTCATTGTGGCTTGTTCTCGGCAGTGAGTGAGGAGGGTGTTTGCTGGTAGATGTGGGAGAGGTGAAAGAGGGAATAGGGTGCGTGAAGGCTTGCTGTGAATTGCTCTTGGTTCGTGAATATGTTGGCTTATTTTCTTGGTGTTTTTTTGTAAGAATCAGCTAGGGGAAGGATGGATGAATTTTGGTCATTTTTATAGGTAAATGTTGGTGCATTAATTGGGTAGGCTAGCATTGATGAAGGTTATTAATTGGGAGGCTAAATCTTTGTAGTTTGGTGGATGATTGATGTTGAAAATGGGATGTGAGGTGGCTTTGTTAAATGGTGTGGGGTTTGTGTGGGTGGAGGCTTGATGTTGTGTTTGATTTGGTGGGGGGAGGCTATTTATTAGGATGTGGCTTTTGTGGAGGCTATTAATGTTGGACAGTTATGACCCATAGCGTCACTATTTGTATAGATTATAGTGTTGTTGTACAAATTAACTGTGTGACAAAAGAGATTGCACTCTTATCATTTGTGATTAGATCACCTTAGATATATAAATGATAGGAGGTCCTTATGATTTGTTCTTAGATTGAGAATGATATGAGACAGTATCAATCAACGAAGGATAAATCATTAAACATCCCTAGTCAGAGCATTGTCGAGATTGGACATCGATAGATGCGTAAAACTAGTATTACACTTGTGCATGTTATGTGAGACATAACGGCATAGTTCGGTATATCTGGGTATATGATAATCAGGCAAGTGTGATAGGAGGTTGTGTTTCACCGATGGTACGGGAAACAGCTTCGCTCTGGATTAGACCACCGCAGAATCCCATTGGTAGTATGACTTTGTGTCTGTGGGAGTCTGCAATCAGGGTAGGTATATTTGGTCTTAACCTGAGACTTGCACCGCTAATACTTGCGACAATCAATATACTTTAGTTGAGGTCGTCCAGGGCTTTAACAGGTTCTGTTTACGCCGATGCTGGGTATATTGAGAATCGTAGTGTATTGGGTGTGATGTCAAGACGGAAGTGTCACTCCAGTCATATGGAGATGATGGTCACGTAGGATACAGTATTTGTGCTCTTATATGCTGCGCGGCTATCGGGATATTATGACTCGGTCATGTATATCCGATTATAGAGACTAGTTACCAGACATCCGACATGTGCTTCGTACGGGGCAACACATATCCAGCCCCAGGCCTAGCACCTGATCATCCGATACTGGATCGAAATACGCAATACTACGTATACTACGCCTGATATAGATCACATATTCCTATAAGGATATTTCCGGAGAATTGGGTAGGCATGGCGCTTTGCTAGAGGCCAACCTTGTCTTGTAAATCGGTAAAACGTAATACTTGGTACTTACGTGTTCGGATAGTCCGACGACCGAATTTACTGCCAATATATCCGGAGATCTCATGGGTCGCTTCCTAATGATACACCGATGACGTATGACTCGCATTATATATTAATCTGGGATTAATTAGAAGAGAGAGAAAATTAATCTGGGATTAATTGCAGAGATATTTTATCTAGGATAAAATATTAAATTAAAGAGAGAGAACGATTAATTTGGAATTAATCGATAAATAATATATATTCGATATATTAAACGAAATTGGATTTCGATTAGGAATTAAAATTATATTTTGATTCGGGCGCTTGAATTAATTTAGAATTAATTCTCGAGCGACGTGATTAGTAAATTGGATTTATTAACGAGGCATCGGAAAAATCGTTAATTTAGAATTATCGAAACCGAGCTCGGAATGTGTTTGCGAAGTTACGTCGATTTTGAATCACGTGCCGCAAGTCGCATCGCAAATCACATCGCAAGTCATAAAAGTCAAATCACTTTTTGGAAAAGTAACTTTGACTCATTGACTTTGACCTTTAAGATTTGGAAGGAAATTTTTGGGGAAAACTTTTAACTTTTTGGAAAAGTGAAAGCCTTTTCCTTTTCACCTTTTACCAAGGGTAAAAGGATTAAATAAACATTATTACATTTGTTTTATTGTTTTGAAAGCATAAAATAAATGGTAAATGCTTTAGTATTTTTGGAAAATATATAAGTGAAATGTTTGACACCTTTTTCTCTTAACCTAAACCATTTCTCCATCTCTCTTTCCACTCTCAAGTTCACGCCCAAGGTTGGCCGAAAATGATGATGCATTTTTGAGGGTTTTGTGGCAAAATCCAAGTGCTAGCACACTCCTAAGAGGTATACGAAGGTGTTAGGGAAACTCACCCACGAGCCGGGAATCGTTTGACGCAAGTTCGAGGCTCAAATTCATGGACCAAAACTGAAAACAGTGAGCAGTGGACTGCACTGCTATTGGCGCCACTTTGAAGGAGAAAATCACTTTGTTCTTCTTCAAATCGTCACAACCGATCGATGTGAGTATTCCGCTATCTCCTTTGATGTATTCACACTTATTATTCATGCTTGTTTGATGATCTTGGGACCTAGAATAAAACCAACAATGGTATCAGAGCCTAGGTTCAAGCATGAAAGTTTAGGGCTTAAAATTTGGGTATTTTGTATTGAGCATGATTTGAATAAATTGGATGTTTAAGTATGCTTAATACATGTTTAATTGAATATTGATTAGATCAATTTCATGAATTAATGTTTGAAACATTTTTCCCCAAATATTAAAGTTGGCCTAAAATGATAATTGGGTATTTTGAATTTGAGCATGATTTTATGAATTGGATGATTAAGTATGCTTAAATATGGTTGAATTGAAGATTGATGGATCAATTTCATGAAAATGTGATTGGATCATTTTTCCCCAATTTGCTTATGGTGGCCGAATTTGATAAGTCCTAATTGTCTTGGAATTTTGATTTTTGTTCATTAGATGAATTGGAAATCATTTGGGGATATGATTTAATGTCGATTGTGTAATTGATTGGATTAAATTTGAATGGGACATAAAATCCCCAATTGCCAAGACTTTGAAGCATGAAAATGGGTTTGATTTTTCATTAAATGTGTGGGCATGTGATAATGAAATTGTGCATGATTAATTGTAAAAAATTAATGTTTTAGAAATGTTAATTTGGGTAATTAATCATGTAATACACTTTAGGTTAATTGAATGTGAAATTGGATTTTTGAATTTAATTAATTGGGCCTTGAAATTGGATTTTGGCTTTTAAAGTTGTCATTGTGCTTGTTGGGCTTTGTTGTACAAAGTTAGGTTTAGGCAAATTGGATTGGATCCAATTGGGCCCAAAACCTCTTCCATAAAGCCCAAATGCGATTTAATTAACCTTTAAAGTTTAATTGGGCCTAATGGGCCAAGATTGATTTATTGGCTTATGGGGTAAATCCCAGATTGGATTTTGGTTATTCGGTTTGACCCGAGTTGACCAAAAGTCCACGCCTTAAGAAATCAATTAAAAGCCCATTGGACTTTAATAATAAACCTTTTACGACTTAAATTCCAAATTTAATCGCAACGCGTGAATTAAATAACGAATTAGAATTGAATGCATATTAAATTGGATTTAATGACGTAGTTTAATTTAATTCGAGAATTCGTACTTTGAGTACTTATTCGCAAAACGAGTTTGACTCGATCAAATCAAATCGTTGTTTGAACATTGGATGATCACTAATTATCAGATTAATTAATTTGATTAGATTGATTGATAACATGCTTGTGTGAATACTTGGTTGTGATGAATGAATAGTGTATGTCGAATGGATATTAGTCGGGTGGGGGCAATTTTGGAAATTGGAATTGTTGTAATAAATCGATTTATTAAATTGGACCTGCGTGTCCAGCCTTATCACCTCTATTCTATTTGTATTCTCTTCTCATCTATCCCCTCAATATATATGAGGTTTCTTTAGAAGTGTAGTGTAACGGGTAGAAGTGATAAAAGTGCTAGCATGAGAGTTAAAGAGAGATTTGATCTAGGATCAATGTGTTAAGTATCCATCCGCATATCATTATTGTTTATTTTCATATGCGCTTTATTATGTATTTAGAATGCATGTTTAAGGGTGTATGATGATGAGACCTTAACAAAGATAATAAATTGGTAGCCAATTTGCACGCGAAAAACCCTCATCAAATATCATGCGTTTTTCCTTCCATTGAGTGATTCTTACTCAAGATCCGAGATTGGCATTGGGTTGTTGGCCAAAGTCAAGCCCTTTGTCCGTCGAAGATGTGTTTGAATCACGAGAGTTTTGTTCTATTTGGTGTCTTGTCCAAGTTGTGGTTTGTTGGCCAAAGTCAAGACCACTTCTTGTCCATCGACATTGATTACGAAGCTTTCCATGGTCAATGGGTCACGCTTGACTGGGATCATTAAGCTTGTTGTGCCAAAGCCAAGGCTTAGTTGATTCAGAGGAAAAAGGTTAGGCAATACATTGGATGTATTGGCATATATAAGATATATGTTAAGGATTTGGATATCCGCCTACTGGATCTAGGAATTGGATTGGATCCAATTGATCTTAGAGATGTACCTAGTTAAATATCATACAATTTGTTGGCCAAAGTCAAGATTGTGTGTTATTTAACGGGATCCTAGCCCACTAGGAAATGCGGTTTCCCGAGTACTCGACAGAGGGTTAGAGGCTCGCCGAAAAATAGTGGGAGGCAAGAATTGAATTTGCAATACTCGTTTAATTACTTGCCATACACGCTCAAACAAATATCATTCGTCGTTATGATTTAAATATCAGTTAGACTAATATTTAAATCGTTGTTTTATTAAATAGTTGGACTATATATTCAAACTATTCAATTATAGTTGATTTTATAATTAGATTATAGTAATCAATATAATTGATTTTATCATTATAATTATTAGTACCTTAATTATTGATTAAATAGTTGGACTATTAAAATCAATATATATTGAAAGATTGGACATTAAAACATAATCTTGGATTAAAATGTTTAAATGGTTTATTTTAACATTGGGAATAATTTCAGGATAGTCCTGGAAATAAATAATAAGTTACTTTATTTGAAAAATAACTTGTTAAGCCTAAGCCCAGAATTAAGCAAATTAGTAGAGCATAATCTTTGGAAGATTTATGTGATGATGACTTTAGTGCTTAATTCAATATACTTGTAATAAATCTATGTTTAGATTTAAGAAGTATTATATTGCAATTAATAATTCTTGGAGAATTAATGAGTAATCTCAAGGAGATAAAAGTCAAACTTTGCAATAGAAAAATAGCGCAAGGCGCACTTTACGTCAATATCTAGAAATCCAAGGCTTGGCCAAAGATCTGAAATATTGAAAAAGGGTAAAGGCAAAATCATTATGATCTTCTGGGAAGATAAAGGACATATCCCAAAGTAACTGTCGTTTGGATATGGCAGACACGAAGGAATTAAAGAAAGGGCAAGGCTCTGACTTTAAGGATGTTTGTCAAAATTATGTCCATTACTAGTATTAAAATTGGATTTTAAAATACTTAGTATGGAACATAAAATATATGTATTGATGTTCAGAATCTGCTGTGAGCAGGATACTGATTTCAAGCTGAGGTTAATCTGCGAATCCTAAACGGGACGAAAGTCGCTGTTTCGACCATAGATACCTAAATTTAGGAACTACCTTCGGGTATGTACTTAAATTAGGAAACTATTATAATGTAACTAGTTAGACTAAACATTATCTCTCTATATAGTGTTTAATCCGTTGCGGATAAACCCTTTATATTCTAGAACACTAAAGTGTTTCATTATATAAAGATGATATTGAGATAAACACATTAGATGTGAATTACAGTATTTATATTTTGAATATAAATAAATCTCAAACATATTATATGACAAATAAATAGCTCTAACTGATTTGATCAGAAAAGACTTAAATGTGGCATTGTTGTCTAGGACACAATAAACAAGACTCGTATATCCACACTTTTGAAGAGTGGGTATAGGACTGATTTGATTATTCAAATAAAGTCTACGAATCTAGTTCCTTAGGTAAAACCTAAAATACTATTTACTTGGTAATAGTGATAAATGCCATCGATCTGTAAGCCCTATTCTAGTGAAGTTAGTGGGCCCATATCTAGCTAGGCTAGATGTGGATATGAATATTTCGTGACCTATACGGATGTGGCATCACGTTATGGTTATGTGTTAAACTTTTAAAGTTTCAACACGACGTAAGACAAACAGATCGGCTAAAGTATTAAAACATCACGTGATGAACATGATGAAAATACTTAAGCAATAAGTTTCACAAATACTTGAAAGAGTAAATATTCTTTCAAATGAGGACTCCTCCCGGACACGTCAGTTTGACGGTGTGTCCGTACGGAGAAACTGAATTTTGTTGGACATGATAAGGTTTATCATGAGTCGCTCTGAGCTATCTTTCCTTCAACGGATATGCATTAACAGTGCAAAACTTATTTAGAATAAGGTTCCATGAAAATCAATATGACAGAATTCATATTGGATATCAACGGAAACTGGGTTTCGCATTCCTGAGATTTGGGTATGCTGGGCATATGTTTGGATGATGCCAAACTAAAACCTAAATCGGATAAGTGCCAATGTAGGTTATCCTAGGGAAAACCATAAGTATAGTACTTATACAACTCACTGGAGAACAATTGTAATTGTTGGTCACCATGCGGTCTTCCTTATAGGAATACCGATATGCAGTGGTAAGTGGGAGGACAGTAAAACTCGATGGAAATCGGAGTAATACTGTTCAAGGCATGAAGTCCTTAATGGAACACAAAATGTTCATCAAGGATGAACATATACCATTAATCTTCGTATACACAAGAATCTCGTAGATCGGAGAGAGTCAGAAAACAACCTAGGGTATGGGTTTTGATCTCACCTCATAAAGATGTCAATCTTATTGAGGAAGACCTAACTACGTATGAGGAAGTGATACAAGGTATCGACTTCCTATTATGGCAAAGTGCCATGAGTCCGAAATGGATTCCATGTAAAACAACTATGTTAAATACTAGTTGATGTACCATAAGGCATAGTGCCTATAGGTACTGAATAAGTCTTCAAGGAAGACATACATGGAAAGCAACATACCAACGTACAAAGCTAGGCTTGTAGCGGAAAGTATTGTTATCAACATTGTGTTGATTACAGTTCAACCTTTTACCTGTTGCCACGGTAAATCCATTTGGATAATGCTTGCTGGGCTGCACGTTTCATTTATGAAATGTGTCAGTTAAAGATCAAAATCGCTTTCCTTAAAGAAACCTTTTGGAGGATGTTTATAACATCCTGATGATTTTGTCATACCTAAACCAGCAAACTAGGTTTGCGGGTTGTTCGATCCATGTTTGGATTGAAGCAAGCATAGGTTCTTGGAACTATCGTTTTGATGTAATCATGATAGTCAATGATTTGATTCAAAACGAAAATGATTCTTGTGTATATGAGAGGGTTAGTGGGAGCGCACAGACAGTGGCTGTCCTTAAAATAATGATAATATAATATATTCATTTCTTGGAAATGATATTCCCATAAAATAATCGGTGAAAGCTTGGCTTTCAAGAGAAAAATTCTCCGTAGAATTCTCGGGAGAAACAACCTTTATTCTGGGAATAAAGATCTATTAGGATAGACTTAAGTTGTTAACACTCTCTGGGAAATTGTACATTAAAAATGTACGCGACCTGGTGTCTCATACGCTTTGAGCATATGGAGTCACAATCAGGCCAATCCAAGTGATAGTCACTGGATTGATGTTAAGAACATCTGTTAGAATCTTAGAGATCTAAGGATGCTGTCTTAATCTGTGGAGAAGGAGAACTTGAAGTGACTGGGATCACTACTGCAAGTTTCCAAACCGATAAAACGACTAAAAGTCGCAAACGGTACTATACAGTTTGAATAACGGTACAGTGAGCTGGAAATCTTCCAAGCAAGATACTGTTACCGAATAAATAACAAATGCAGATTATTGATGCAGCTGAGCAGCAATAGAAGCCATCTGGGTCAATAAATAAATCTAATTGGATTAGATATAGTTCTGTTAGCGGCTGAGCTGGGCGTCAGCACATGCTAAAGAATTAATGGTCTCATCAACGACCAGATACATACATACTACTCGACTATTCATCTGATTCGTTCGGATCATACATCATGGTGATGTGATGATCGAATAATTAGCGTCGACGATAATCATATAAATCTGCTGACGAAAGCAGTTTCTCAACAGTTTGAGCCAACCGTACATAGTTCAGGTGTTAGACACTCGAGTGACTGGCTATAGGCCAAGTGGGAGATTGTTGGAAAGTTATGACCCATAGCGTCACTATTTGTACAGATCATAGTGTTGTTGTACAAATTAACTGTGTGACAAAAGAGATTGCACTCTTATCATTTGTGATTAGATCACCTTAGATATATAAATGTAGTAGGTCCTTATGATTTGTTCCTAGATTGAGAATGATATGAGACAGTATCAATCAACGAAGGATAAATCATTAAACATCCCTAGTCAGAGCATTGTCGAGATTGGAGATCGATAGATGCGTAAAAGACTAGTATTACACTTGTGCGTGTTATGTGAGACATAACGACATAGTTCTCGTATATCTGGGTATATGATACTCAGGCAAGTGTGATAGGAGGTTGTGTTTCACCGATGGTACGGGAAACAGCTTCGCTCTGGATTAGTCCACCGCAGAATCCCATTGGTAGTATGACTTTGTGTCTGTGGGAGTCTGCAATCAATGTAGGTGTATTTGGTCTTAACCTGAGACTTGCACCGCTAATACTTGCGACAATCAATATACTTTAGTTGAGGTCGTCCAGGGTTTTAACAGGTTCTATGTACGCCGATGCTGGGTATATTGAGAATCGTAGTGTATTGGGTGTGATGTCAAGACGGAAGTGTCACTCCAGTCATATGGAGATGATGGTCACGTAGAGATACGGTATTAGTGCTCTTATATGCTGCGCGGCTATCGGGATATTATGACTCGGTCATGTATATCCGATTATAGAGACTAGTTACCAGACATCCGACATGTGCTTCGTACGAGACAGACACATATCCAGCCCCAGGCCTAGCACGTGATCATCCGATATTGGATCGAAATACGCAATACTACGTATACTACGCCTGATATAGATCACATATTCCTATAAGGATATTTCCGGAGAATTGGGTAGGCATGGCGCTTTGCCAGAGGCCAACCTTGTCTTGTAAATCGGTAAAACGTAATACTTGGTACTTACGTGTTCGGATAGTCCGACGACCGAATTTACTGCCAACATATCCAGAGATCTCATGGGTCGCTTCCCAATGATACACCGATGACGTATGACTTGCATTATATATTAATCTGGGATTAATTAGAAGAGAGAGAAAATTAATCTAGGATTAATTGCGGAGATATTTTATCTAGGATAAAATATCAAATTAAAGAGAGAGAACAATTAATTTGGAATTAATAGATAAATAATATATATTTGATAAATTAAACGAAATTGGATTTCGATTAGGAATTAAAATTATATTTTGATTCGGGCGCTTGAATTAATTTAGAATTAATTCTCGAGCGACGTGATTAGTAAATTGGATTTATTAACGAGGCATCGGAAAAATCGTTAATTTAGAATTATCGAAACCGAGCTCGGAATGTGTTTGCGAAGTTACGTCGATTTTGAATCACGTGCCGCAAGTCGCATCGCAAATCACATCGCAAGTCATAAAATTCAAATCACTTTTTGGAAAAGTAACTTTGACTCATTGACTTTGACCTTTAAGATTTGGGGGGAAATTTTGGGGGGAAAAGACTTTTAACTTTTTGGAAAAGTGAAAGCCTTTTCCTTTTCACCTTTTACCAAGGGTAAAAGATTAAATAAACATTATTACATTTGTTTTATTGTTTTTGAAAGCATAAAAAATGGTAAATGCTTTAGTATTTTTGGAAAATACATAAGTGAAATGTTTGACACCTTTTTCCCTTAACCTAAAACCATTTCTCCATCTCTCTTTCCACTCTCAAGTTCACGCCCAAGGTTGGCCGAAAATGATGATGCATTTTTGAGGGTTTTGTGGCAAAATCCAAGTGCTAGCACACTCCTAAGAGGTATACGAAGGTGTTAGGGAAACTCACCCACGAGCCGGGAATCGTTTGACGCAAGTTCGAGGCTCAAATTCATGGACCAAAACTGAAAACAGTGAGCAGTGGACTGCACTGCTATTGGCGCCACTTTGAAGGAGAAAATCACTTTGTTCTTCTTCAAATCGTCACAACCGATCGATGTGAGTATTCCGCTATCTCCTTTGATGTATTCACACTTATTATTCATGCTTGTTTGATGATCTTGGGACCTAGAATAAAACCAACAATTAAATGGCTTGAATAAGTTGGTGAAGGCAGGTTATTATTGTTAATGGGCGTGGGTTTGGGCTAGTGTGTGTTGTGTGCGTGAGTGAAAGGTGTGAGGGGCTGTGAGTGTGTGCTGTGTGCGTGAGTGAGAGTGAAGGTCGTTTGTGCTAAGGTATGAGGAATGTGCAAGGTATGAGTCGTGCGAGGTGTTCAAGAAAGAGGCTGGGTTCTTGGAAATGGGGGAATTCTTAGAGTATTTGGGCGTGAGGTTGATGTCTTGGTGGGCTTAGTGTGGGTTGCGGGGGTTTTGGGCCAAGGATAATTTTGAAATGGTGGTCCAACGAGCAAACCCGAAGCTAAACAAGCGAATTAAATCCAATAAGATGTCAATTCCTGACTCTTCCCTTCCGACGTCCGTTTCCCGCGACTTCCATAATTTAAAGAGGTAGTGTCTCCATTTGAGACTCATCATAGGGACTTACATGCAAAAATACAGTACCTACAATACCCATTTTGTATGCGATTTACATATGATACAGTCTCTCGCCTCATTATATCCCCACCTATTGACCTAGGGTACGGAATGTGTCTACCCATATGGTCAAAGGTATGATGTTGATAGTGTCATGAATAGTACTAACCCAAGAATCTCATATGATTCTTCCGATGTGGCCACATTCTCAAGCACTAATCACACATATCAACCCGCGAACTAGAATACTACTCTTATAAGAAAATATTTTCCGAGAGAGTGGCGATTCTCTGTTGTATATTTACAAACTTCATGTGTTTCAACAAATGACCCAATCATACCCTTATGACCGGATCTTTTGAACCGGGGAAGGAGAATGTCAAAGTTATTTGATCCACACTTAAGATTATAAAGACCTCAAGTCAAAGGACTAGTCATATAATCGATACATGAAGTTCTCACAGACACATGGGATAAACACTCCATGTGAAAACTTTCGGTGGTCAGTTCGATGGACACGAGCACTCATGCATCCATGTGATACACCAAGCGGACGGATCTCCGCTAGTAGCCTATGAAATCGGCTACCCCCTTAAGGGTGGATCATATCATCATGCTAGTCTCTCTGCTTTGTGAACGCCCAGATTATTCACAAGACTATGACTAGGAACAAATAAGAGTAATGATTCTCATAAGGCGTGGAAGCCATCGTCTTATTACTCCAAAGGCTTTATTAGAGTGTTGTTGATTTATATAAGTTATGTAAGACACGTATAATAAAGATTGCCATTTTATTAATTAATGAAAATATTACAAATACATGTACATATAGCCCATCCACAAGTTGGGTATAGGGTATATCCCTAACAATCTCCAACTTGCACTATAGCCAACTAGTATGAATCTGGACACCATACTCTCGGGTGCCTATCTTGCTTTTGTTGAGTCAACCCTTTAGTCAGAGAATCTGCAAGATTATCTTCTGTGGGTATTTTCTCTATAATAACTTCTTTTCTCTCAACAATCTCCCTGATGAGATGAAATCGCCTGAGTACATGCTTGGATTTCTGGTGGGACCTTGGTTCCTTTAATTGAGCAATGGCGCTCGTGTTGTCACAGTACATCGTGACGCCATTCTTAATCGCGGGAAGCACTTCCAGCTCCGTGATGAACTTCTTTATCCAGACTGCTTATTTAGCAGTCTCAGATGCTACTAGGGGTGTTCATAGGGTCGGGTCGACCCGCGATCCGACCTGACCCGCAATGACCCGACCCGACCCGGTCGGGTTTATCAATATTAAAATTAATTTTTGGGTCAACCCGAACCCGACCCGACATTTCGGGCCGGGTTACGGGTTTCGGGAAAAAAATCGGGTCTGACCCGACCCGACCCGAAGTAAATAATATTACAATTATAATATATATATTTTGTATGATACAAACTTAACAAGAAACAATTGTAGCCGGATTGGCAATGTCCTCACATTCTCTTCAAGTAGTCGCAGCTTCGAATCCCATCTGCCTCATTGATTTTTTGAAAATTTTAAACATTAAACAAAATGTAGTGTAAGGTGGCTGGTGGGATTCGAACTCTGGATTAGCAGGTGTTTAATTCAAACACTTGGCCAATCCAGCTACTAAGTATCTTATGAAATTTTGTATCCAAATTATATATATATTATATTTACTAGATATATTGTTGACCCGACCCAACCCGCAGAGTTTTGACCCGACCCGATGCGACCCGACCCGCGCGGGTTGACTTCTCAATTTTCAGGTCGCGGGTCGAAGGACCCGATTGAACCGACCCGATCGGGTCAAAAAAAAAATTAAAAAACCTGACCCGACCCGACCCGTGAACACCCCTAGATGCTACAATATACTTGGCTTCAGTGGTGGAGTCCGCTGTAGTTGACTGCTTTGAGCTTTTCCAACTGACAGCACCGCCATTTAAAGTAAACAGATATCTTGTTTGCGATCTGCTGTCATCCCTATCGATCTCAAAGCTCGCATCATAGTAACCAATGAATTTCATCTCAGAACAATCTCCGTATGTCAAGAACACATCCTTAGTTCTTCTAAGATACTTGAGGATTATTTTGACATCTGCCCAGTGTTGCTCACCAGGATTTGCCTAATACCTGCTCGTTATGCTAAGAGCATAAGAGACATCAGGTTTTGTACATAGCATGGCATACATGATCGATCCTATTGCTGAAGCATAATGGATCCTACTCATACGCTTTCTATCTGAAGGAGTATGTGGACATTGCTCCTGAGATAATTTGATTCCATGACAAGTAGGTAATTACCTCTTTTGGAATCTTCCATTTTGAATCTTTTCAAAACTTTATCTATGTATGTAGATTGAGAAAGTCCTAATAACCTCTTAGATCTATTACGGTAGATCTTAATGCCGAGGATGTAGGCTGCTTCTCCCAAATCTTTCATGGAGAAATTCTGAGATAACCATTGCTTGGTGGCTTGCATCATGGGAATATCATTCCCGATGATTAATATGTCATCGACATATAATACAAGAAATACAACAGCACTTCCACTACTTTTCCTGTAAACATAAGGCTCGTCTAAATTTTGATGAAGTCAAATTCTTTGATTGTCTCATCAAATCGTATATTCCAACTTATGGAGGCTTGCTTGAGTCCATAAATGGATCGTTTAAGCTTGCATACTTTATTATGATCATCCTTAGATGAAAACCCCTCAGGTTGTGTCATATAGACTTCCTCTACGAGGTTCCCATTAAGGAAAGCTGTTTTGACATCCATTTGCCAAATCTCATAATCAAAGTGTGCAGCTAGTGCCAGTAAAATTCGAATGGACTTTATCTTTGCAACAGGCGAGAAGGTTTCGTCATAGTCAATTCCTTGGATTTGTTTATAAACTTTCGCCACCAACCTAGCCTTATAGGTTTGGATGTTGCCTTTAGCATCAGTTTTACGCTTGTAAATCCACTTGCAGCCTATGGGTTTTATCCCTTCAGGTGCATCTACCAAGTCCCAGACTTGATTATGATACATAGAGTCTATTTCGGATTTCATGGCCTCAAGCCATTTGACTTAATCAATGTCACGCATTGCTTCATCATAACTGGTGGGATCGTCATTATCAATGACCTGATCATGTTCCTCATCAATATGGAAACCATATCTTTCAGGCTCATGTCTTTCCCTACCAGACCTTCTAAGTTCATAACCTTATGGTTGTTCCGTCGCTACCCTTTTGAGGGGCCTGGGGTTTAGTTCTATGTTAGTCGTACCTCATCGAGGTCAAGTCTACTCCCACTATATTTCTTGAGAATGAATTCATTCTCTGAAAATTTAGCATTTCTTGAGACAAATGTTCTTTGTTCATTTAGGACGTAGAACACGTATGCTCCTGAGTTCCTAACTGCCCTATCATCCAATTTGTTAGTTTTTGTGAGCTTGACATATGCGTCACATCCCCAAACTCTTAGATAACTAAGACTAGGACATTTCCCAAACTATAACTCATATGGTGTTTGACTAACAGTCTTAGAAGGAACTTGGTTTAGTAGTAGTGTTGCAGTTTCTAAAGCAAGACCCCAAAATGAAAGAGGTAGATCCGTGTCTGGCATCATTGATCGGACCATATCTAATAATTTCCTATTTCTCCTTTCGGAGACACCATTATGCTGTGGAGTTTCCGGAGGAGTCCACTGGGAAACAATGCCATTTTCTCTCAAGTAATCTTGAAATTCGTTGCTTAAGTATTCACCACCTCGGTCAGACCTTAATGACTTAATACTTTTATTAAGCTGGTTTTCTACTTCAGCCTTGAAGTCTTTGAATTTCTCAAAGGCTTCAGATTTGTACCGCATAAGGTACACATACCCATATCGCGAATGATCATCGATAAAGGTAATGAAGTAAGAGAATCCACCTCTAGCGGTGACTGACATTGGTCCGCATACATCAGAGTGTATGAGTTCTAATGTCTCCGCTACACGCTGTCCTTTACCTTTGAAGGGTAATTTGGTCATTTTACCAAGTAAACAAGACTCACAAGTTCCATAAGGTTTATATTTGAAGGGTTTGAAATACCCATCCTTATGTAGCTTAGTTAATCTTGTTTCATTGATATGACCTAAGCGACTCTGCCATAGAAGTTATTCATTGAGATTATTCGAGTTAATGATGTATATTAGAGGTTAAACATTCTTTGTTAGTTTGTAAGATATAGATACCATTATTCAAAATACCATCTCCATATTTTATTTCATTGAAATAAATAGAACATTCATTACAACTTATTAGGCATGAAAAGCCTTTATTACATAAAGAAGAAATTGAAATGATGTTCTTTACTAGAGAAGGCACATAAACACAATCTTCTAAGTCTAAAACTAAACCATTCGGAAAAACTAATGAATAAGTCCCCACGCACAATGCAGCCAGTATTGCTCCATTACCCATGCGTAAGTCAACCTCCCCATGACGGAGTCTCCTACTGTTTCTCAGGCCCTGCACATTGTTACACAAGTGAGTCCCACAACCGGTGTCAAGCACCCAAGTAGAAGGTTCAGAGTTTTGAGAATATAGTTCAATCATATACAACATACCTGAAGCATTGGGCTTCTTGGCCTCTTGGGCTTCCATAGCTTCCTTGGCTTTCAAGGATCTACAGTCTTTCTTCCAATGACCATTCTTTCCACAAAATAGACATTTCCCATTTCCTTTTTCTTCTCCACCTTACCATTGGGCTTTAGGTGATCTGGAGCCTTGGCCTTGCCCTTATTTTTCTTTGGGCCTCGTGGCTTCAGGTCCGTATCCGTAAGCATGACGGAGGTTTTAAGCTCCGGTTTCAAGTCCTTATCTACTTGCTTTATCAGATTGTGCAATTCTGCTAAAGTAGCTTCTTTATCAGACAGATGAAACTGCATAATAAAGTTAGAGAATTCTTTTGGTAAGGACTGAAGAATTAGATCGTGACCTATCTCATGATCCATGATGAACCCGAGGTTGACCAATTTTTCAATGTGGCCAATCATCTTAAGCACATGTCCACTAACAGATCCTTCCTTAGACCTTGTTTGGAATAAGGCACATGACACTTGGAATCTCACGGTATGAACGGAAGTTGCATACAACTCCTTCAAGTGAAAGATGATGGTTTGAGCATCCATATCTTCATGAGCTTTCTGAAGTTCGTCCGACATAGAGCCAAGCTATGCAAACTTCTTGCTCATCATCATCGATGTGTTTCTACCAAGCATCAAATGTATTTTGGTCAGCATCTTCTGCGGGTTCAGGGGGAAATGGTCTTTCAATAACATAGAAAATCTTTTCTTGTCGTAAGACAATTTATGGTTTCTAAACCAGTCATTGTAGTTGTCCCATTTGAGCTTATGCTCATCAAGGATGGAACGAAGTGATACTCTGTTTGCCATTTGAATGTTTGTGAAATATTTTAACCCACATGTTAAGAGAAAATGTTAAAATTAGGAATATGTTTTCATTAATGTTTCATAATAACATGGGCTTTTATTATTATGAAGTTGCTCCCACTCAATTTTTTTAAAATTTTAAGCAAATCGCATCAACCTCAATTTGATGGATTTCTTGTGGGCAAGGATCCCATTATCATCATTTCATAACTCCGACTAGGGCCGGTCGTTATAAAATACGATAATTAGGTAGGTTCCCAACCAATTTATGATATAAATCACAATTCCTTGATCATTGGGTTGGGCAATCAAACATGCCATAGCTTATGCTAGTCCTTGTGGACACCTAATCTTTGCCACTAAGTTATAAGACCAAGCCTAAGGGTCGCTGCGTCTTATGACTCAGAAAAGTCAAACCATTGTCAATAGTACGATTTAGGGACAAATTGGTATTGGTCAGTCTGGTAAAGCCTAGTCCTGCCAATACGGTTTAAGCCCTTTGGGTCTATACTTTACAATGGGAGGCAAATTTTAGACTTAAATTATTATTGAGGATTTTAGCAAGTTTAAGTGAATAACTGTCAAATGGATTCCTCCATTGAAAATTCCCCAGAGGGAGGGTGGAGAGAACTCTCTTAAATACCTTTACCTCTTAGGCTCTTATTGCCTTGGTGACAGGAATAAACAATAGATCCTCCAAATTAGTCCAACACTTTAAATATGATATAAGGTAAGCTTTGAGTAAATGATTATCTAGATGTCTTCACAGCTTTTCCTTTTGGCTATAAAAAGGTAGTGAGTGAAGGAAAACACCAAATCATTATCTAACTCTAGTAATACATTTGGTTAAATTAACTTTAGTTTGGAAAGTTTTATTAACCCCTTGGTCCTAACCCACTTGTATCTTTTATAATGTCTTTTATTATAAACAAGTGATTTATATTTATTAGCTTTAAAGGTAATAAATCTCTAAGTTCATCACAAAATAATTACTTAGCTAAGGGATAAGCAATACACTCTCTATTTCTTAGAAAGTCTATAGATGTTTGCACCCTAAAATAATCATGCCAATTCTAGTTATACATATAATCATCAAGCATATGAGTTTTAATATGTTGAAATTATTTTAGGCATTAAATAACTTTGATTAATATTTAATTATGATATTGCATATTATTTTATTCAAAAAAATTTACTATTCACGTTTTTCTGCAGATGCGTGAACTTTAAATGCAATTTCATAATTCAAATCTTAACCAAATCATGCAAAAATTATGCCTAAAATTAATTTCAGGGTGTTAGCTTTCCAACGAGCTTTTAAAAACCCAATTTCGAGTTCAAATGAGAGAGAACTAATCAAAACAAAAATGGCGTGCTGATACCACTGTTAGGAAGCGGCTGCGAGTGCGCAGCGGAAAATCAAAATTATTATGCCGCTTGCCTTTTGCCCAAGACCCATTTGTTTTGATTATTCTACAAGCCTAGGCATATTACTATATATTCTAAGCATAAAACTCATAAAACATGCAAATAATATAAACCTGAACATGCTAACTATCATAAGAACTCTAATTAAAATAAAGAAAGAAAAAGACTTACTTGAACCGAAGACTCCTCTAGCCCTCCATCCAATCTACAAGCTTTTCTCGAACTCAGCAAGATCTTCCATGTTCCAAAGAGCCACCCAAGTGTGTGGCCTCCAAAGATGCACACACCAAAGCCAAAACTCAACGGCAATACTACGCCTTGAGTGCACAGGTATTTTGCCCTTGGTGCTAGCCTAGGCAAATACCTCAAAACTTTTAACTCGAGGTTCCTCTAGTCAATTAGACTTAAGGATCCTCAAAATCAATGGCTTACTCTTAAACTTTAGAGTTGCTCACTTATATAAACCCAAGATATGAAAGGTTTTGGTGTAACAAATTTGTAAAGAATTCTTTGGGTTTATAGTGCTCCAAAGACAACAAAATTAATTAAGAATCTGATGTGGGAGAAAGCTAATTTAATCTTAGCCATTGGATCTTAATTTAGTGGTTTAATGAGATTATAAAACTCTAATAAGAGTTTGGACCCAATTGGAATTTAAACCAAATAAATTTTTTTACTATTCACGTGAATATTAATTTTTTTTATTCCAATTCCCAAAGTGCCCCTATCGTCATTCACCAATCCCTAAGCCACTATGGAACCTCATAAATGATCTGTTCAATAATTAAACACATTGAACCATTTATGAACAATTCCTACAGCAATCATATATGATGTTATATTTGTAATGTGCACTGTTAACCATTGATTTCGACTTTGTTGTGTGTGACCTTTTGCGTTCCCCTCAATTTGGACATGATATGAATCGTGATAATTTAATCGAACATAAATTATCCTCCGATCAGATGGTCGTTCGATTTCAATGACCAAGGTTGACATCTAGCATTATGCCAAGGCCCCCAAATGAGAAGAAAAGATATATATACCCATTATGTATTCGATTTACATATTATATGGTCACTCACCTCACCGTATCCCCACCTATTGACCTAGGGTACGGAAAATGTCTACCCATATGGTCAAAGATATTGTGTTGATAATGTCATGAATCGTGCTAGCCCAAGAATCTCACATGATTCTTCCGCTGTGGCCACAGTCTTAAGCACTGATTACACATATCAACCCGCGAACTGGAATACTACTCTTGTAAGAAAATATTATCCGAGAGAGTGGTGATTCTCTGTTGTATCTTTTCAAACTTCAAATGTTTCAACAAATGACCCAATCATACCCTTATGACCGGATCTTTTGAACCGGGGAAGCAGAATGTCAAAGTTATTTGTTCCAGACATAAGATTGTAAAGAACTCAAGTCAAAATACTAGTCATATAATCGATACATGAAAGTTCTCAGAGACACATGGGATAAACACTCCATACGAAAACTTTCGGTGGTCAGTTCGATGGACACAAGCAACTCATGCATCCATGTGATACACCAAGTGGACGAATCTCCGCTAGTAGTCTATGAGATCGGCTACCCCACTTAAGGGTGGATCATATCATCATGCCAGTCTCTCCGCTTTGTGAACGCTCAGATTATTCACAAAACTATGACTATGAACACTTAAGAGTAATGATTCTCATAAGGCGTGGAAGCCATCGTCTTATTACTCCAAAGACTTTATTACAGTGTTGTTGATTCATATATGTTATGTAAGACACATATAATAAAGATTTCCATTTTATTAATTAATGAAAATATTACAAATACATGCAAATAGGAAGGTTTTAATTAATAAAAATAAAATCTTGAGAAAATTAAATACAAGCAATAATTAGAGAAATTCGCCTAAGTTACAGAAAAGTTTAAAGAAGGTTTGTGAGATCTCTATAACATTTCATCTAGGACAAATCAAGATTGGATCTTGGGGTGAAGCTTGCTAGCATTGGAATCAAGATTGGATTTTGGAGTCAAGATTGCTAATCCTTGGAAGTTCTCCAAACATTTCAACAAGGAGAAGTAGATTGGATCTTTGAATCAACATTTCTAGGTAAGTTTGATCTTCTCCAAAAGCTATATTTTTCATTAGTGAGACATATAGTGTTGAATTATGTATTAGATATATAATATTGAAATTAGGTTAATTAATTATGTTAGGATGCTATGGAAGTATAAACACAATATGCTTGTAATTGGGTCAAAATATTTATATAATACATAGACATAAAATTAAAGTTTGGAACTCTAGATAATATCTTAGAGCTAAGGCTACCATTCTAGAATCACTTCACCACCGTTGGGTGACCTAAATTGTTCACGAGTCACTTTATTGTGGGATTCCAATTTAGTTTGTGTTTTGGATTCAAAATTTAATCAAATACGTATTTAGAATAAATTTATGTTTTTGTAAAAATATTTTATATTTTGAAAAATTTGATTTTTATTCTATTAAATGTGTTGATATTGGTTTTGATGTTAAAATTAATTTTGGGTGTTTTTGAAGTGTTTAGGGAACATCAGAATAAATTAGGGTAAAATACTCTAATTCCTTCAGCTCTCTGGAAAGCGCGCGTCACGCACACTGAATTTGTTTTTCTTCATTTTTTGAGTTTTCAGACTCCGATTCAGTCTCGAGTTTTTCCTATACATTCATAATGGAATATATTATTTTATTAAATTATTAAAAATTATACACATGCTTGATGTCCATGAGTTATACCCATTTTCACTGCGCGAGATACTGATCCGACCCTCCGTATATGCCCTAACACTTGATTTCTGAATGATTGTAGGATTTGTTCCTGACTCTGGGCTCTGTCCTTGATTTCTGAATGATTATAGGCTTTATTCCTATCTCTGGGCTCTGTCCTCGATTTCTGAATGATTGCAGGCTTTATTCCCGATGCTTCTTTTAGGCGGACCTCACTCCCGATGTATTCTTTTAGATGAACCTCGCCCCCAGTACCTTCTTTTAGTTGCCCCGTGTTTGAGAGTTATTTTTTTTTTGCTTTGTTTTACTCAATTTCATGTAAAAGAAATGATATCATCATATATGGGTGTATGCATGTATGTATGTATTTACGTATGCAAATAGGCTCTAGTTGCATGCCCGTTCTTTGCCTTGTAGGAGCTCATAAGTTGTGATGTCTCTTCTGTGGTGGCATCGTCAGACTTGTCTTGCTTTTGTTTAAGATGTTCTTTGGGGTTGTCCGAATCATCGATTTTTTTTTTCCAAATTATTTCTTCTTTATCATGCAATGACTCTTTGTATATTTTCAAAAGTTTTCTTCAAAAATTCCATCTTTTGTAAAGTTTGATCTTTGTCCAGATTCAAAACTCAATCTCAACTTAGGTTTCACCTTTCGTGTTCTTTTCTGAGTGTGTGTGTGGTTCTTTTACTAAGAATTATGTACAACTCAGATTGGTTTATGATGGCGCTATGTGTAGACTAGTACTAACACTTTAGCTCATTTTTCATCTTTTCCTTGGTCAAGGTAATCTAACACTAGGGGTGACAATTTGGGTTAGGAGTCATTTATTCATTAGACTAATAACTAGTTAAGAATCAATATTTTTTAGAATCTCTTAAATGTTTACCTCGTGTAGGGTTCATCCTTAGCTTCTTTAAGTCGTCAAATTATTTTTTTTATGCAAAGTCTCCACATTTGTGATGTCAGCCCCTAGTTACTCAACAACTTCACCAACTCAATTTTCTTTACATACTCTATATTTGAATCATCGTTTGACGTAAAAGTAGTCATAGGGTTCACGATACTCCTGCTTACTAGACAATTCAAACAGCGGAGTAGGATTTGAGATTTACCTTTTCTTTTTATTTTATTTTTTTATTTGCGTCATTTCCCTAACCTAGTATCATCTCAGTCTTAACGTTGGAAATGGGTTAAATGAATGTCAAGTACTTTGACTATCTCTACAAGTTATGCCAGAGAAAATTCTTTAAAAGTGCTATATAATTCCAAGTTCAAGTTTTAGTGTGCATTTCTGGATAACATTCTCCTAGTGATTCCAGAGTTAAAGAGTTTCTTTAAGAATTTAGATATGTCTGGCCGGACGTACGACATGTCTGGTTGGACTTCATTGACATGATACACATCTCGTCGGACATGCATATCACAAAAAAATATTTTCAGACTTGAAGAACCTAAAAATTTTGTCCGGCCTGGCTTCAAAGAAGCTAGGCCGGAAAGATATGCATGTCATGTTCATAGTGAAATCTGCCAATGAAGTCCGGCCGGATCTGTCTTATGTTTGGAAAAATATGTGCTATATCCAGCTTGATGACCCCCATGGTATATATGATGGAATCCCAAATGTAAGTTCTATAGCCGGTTTCGAATGGACGATAGTATGGTTCACACTTGGGATACAATGCCACATACTACAAGATGATGGCCATTTCTTTATTGTTATTGCTATAATACATGTCTATTACATCTATTGTTGAGTATGAATGTTTCTGTGTTTCTGGACTACGCAATATATACGGCTAGACTACTAGTAAGTCCGGCCCGACATGAAGATTGTTTATATATCCGGCCGATCTTAGGCTATATCTGGTCAGGTCTCTCCGAGGCCAGACCCATGTTATGCCTGCCCAGATCCATATCATTATTGTTTTATAAATGTTGTAATAACTTATGGACATTTATTTTGTTTATTATCTTTATAATTCATGCTTGTGCGAGTTGTATGCTTTATAAGTTATTTTTGTATGTGATTGCAGTATAAGATGTGGGAATACCTTCTTTGAGCGTAAATATTATACTGGCATTAGTAAGGGACCATTCCGAACCCAAACGAAAAAGGGTCACATGAATGTCAAGTGTTTTGACCATCTCTACATGTTGTGCCAGCATAAATTCTTTCTAAGTGCTTTGTAATTCCAAGTTCAAGTTTTAGTACACATTTGTGGATAACATTCTGCTAGTGATTCCAGAGTTTAAATGTTGCTTTAGGAATTTAGACATGCTCATTTTATCGAGAGACAAAAGATTTCACGAAACCTATTTTTTTCGTCATTGAACTTGGAAAAAGTCATTACATAACAAAAGAAAAGTAAAGATACGAATGCGAGGATTTGGAGCCCAATCAGTGTGCGATTGAGACTTCTTCAGGATTTGGGATTTTGCCCGCATCGATTAGATTCTGGATTTCATGCCTGAGGCGGGCACATCTATCTGTCTCGTGCCTTAGGATCTGATGGAAATGGCTGTATAGATTTGGATCAAGTATGCTCGAGAGAGAGTCTTGCATGAGTTTTGGCTCTAGCGATTTCAACATGCCTTTTCTCATGAGTTCATCCAAAATCTCGGTCATCGATCTTCAAAGGTTGGAGAAGTGTCGCTTCTAGATGAAGCTCACTTACGTTGTTTCATTTCCCGAGCCTCCTCCATTATTATTCTTATAATGTCATTGGCTATAGAACTTCTTGTACTCGCGACTCTTGTCCATAATTGTTTTCTTCAGTTATTTGTAGTCAGATGTCATTGTCGTCATCAATATTTTTTCACCAGTCCCTATCTTCTGACTTTCTGCCAAGTTGGCTACAATATTGGTCAGGTTCCACAATTGTTATGCAATTTTGTTCATGGTTGTTTCCAATCGGTCTATTTGAGAGCTGTCATTGCTTGCCATTTCGGTGCTTGTTAATTTTAGCTTGACTAATCTACCATGCTCTCAAACCCAACGGGCCGCAATGATGGCTACATCACAAAATGTTAGCATGATGCATGTATGCATGCGATACATGAAAATTCATATAATGCTTAAACTTTCGAATATACCCTTCCAACCTTATTCCTCCCACTTATGTGGTAAGTCCATATCTGTCTTAGGTATGGCTTAGCCTATGCACCAAAATAGGGTACATAAGCTCATTCTCTCTTATGTTGCAAGGTAAATCTTGGCTACTTTGGTTCCATTCCATCATTAAAAGACAAAGGCCACCCATTTACAAGAAATGACTAAACCTAATATGGGGATTATGCCATTATCTAAGAACGAAAAACTGGACCCTCAGAAATCACGGTTATTTTGGGATGGGCTTAACTTGTTTAAGAGTGCCCAAATAGGCCAAAACAAGGCGTACCATTTTCTAAATGAGAGCCAGTGTGAGTATCGGACTCATGTTTTGGCACATTTGGATTCTAACTAAATATTTTTAGGCCCAACGAGGTTCGCATACATGGTGGTATGTTATCATTTAAAGCATTTGGCCCAATTACCATGGAAATACAAACCTGTACAGTTTGAAAAAGGCCCAACAAGTTTACTGCGCCGAGCCAATAATTCTGCCGACAGCCACGTGTCATCATCTCATGAAAGCCGAGTACACATGTCGAAGATCAACGGCGCATCGCGACGCGGAAGACTTCACGCGTCGTGACGCGCAGGCCAAATTTTACCTATAAATTGAGGCCGAATTCATCTGAAATTTTCATACCTTCTTCTGGGGATTTCCTTAAGAATACTAAGAAGATTGTATCTTGTTTGTTTATTTACAGCTTTCTTATATTTAATTTTTATTTTATGCAATAGTTCTTTCTTTATTTTACTTTAAAGTATGAGGAGGTAACTCCCCGCTGCTGGGGTGAAAGTTAAAGCTTTTATTACTAATATTTAGATTAATCTCCCTTAATTATAATATATAAACTATTTTAAAACCTGACTTAATGGGATACCGCCTTTATGGTCAGTTGGACTTAATTAAATTGATTTTAACCTGACTAAATTGGATACCGCCTTTATGGTCAGTTGGAATTAATCTAAAATCTGACTTTATCAGGATACCGCCTATATGGTGGGTTGTTAATGTCATGCAAGTTTATAAATTATAATAAGGGAGATATCTAAATTAGAAGTAATAAAAGTGGATCCTATAACCCCATCATTTTCTTTATTGTTAATTTATCTTCTTAATTTCCAAGCTTTACTTTATGTTATTTACTTTATTTATGTCTTTAATAGTCCTAAATATGTGTGGTAACTAAACCCCTTATCTAGGGTTGTGATGAATTCCAATATCACCGTTTTATAAGTGGTTATTTTATGTTTTGGGTAATATATTGGTTTATTTATTGAGCCTTAGTCTTAATGCTTCTTGTTAACTGGCCATTAATAAGATTGATTTGGTAAACTTAAAATGAACTTGGAAAATGGATTTTAGGTTTAGCCTTAGACTCAATAGCTCACGATCTCACATTTGGGCAAGAGACTCTTAGGTAGATTTCCTTAGAGGATAGGAATATACCTGTCGGGCGGGGGTAGTTAATTGGATTATTTTGGGTGTTTGCATCTGACCATCGGAAGAGGCTTTTGCATAACTTTGTATTCCAGGTTAATAAACCGATATATTTCACAAACTTGAGATAATCACTTCATCTTTAAAAGATATTGGAAGGATTCACAATGCTAGGTAGTTTTATAATATTGAATCTTCCTTTAATTTACTTTCGCACTATTTTATTTACTTGTTTCGGACAAAAATCACCATCCAAACAACAATCAATCTATTAGATACTCGTAAACATTTAACGTCATAAATTAATAGCTAAGGTATTAAGTCCTCGTGGGATCGATATATTTTTATACTACCTGAGCGATACGTGCGCTTGCATTACGTGTGTGTTTATCACCGATCAATTTTTTGGCGCCGTTGCCAGGGACTTATTTATCTTTTACTATTAATTTTGGGGTTAGATACTTTACTTGTATCTAATTTTTTTTACTTATTATTTTTTTTCTTGTGTTTCAGGTTCTCGGACACTACATGAGAAGAATCATAAGCTTTGAAATTCGTCCGCTTGACCCAGAAATTGAAAGAACCATCAGACAGTTGAGAAGGGAAATGCGTGAAGGTCAAGAAGCACTGATCAACATGGAACATGAACCTTTGGAAGTTGCACCACCAATTTCCATTCGAGACAGAACTATTCCAATGGTTGACGGCTTCATATCATGCATTGTACTTCCTCCCTTATCAGTAAATGCGTGTGACATCAAAACATGCATTCAGATGATATAACAATCAGTTCAATTTGGGGGGAATACAACTTAAGATCTTAATGCCCACATCACCAACTTCCTGGAAGTTTGTGGCATATTCAATTACAACCGAGCGACTGAAGAAGCAATACGACTGCATGTTTTCCCATATTCCTTGAAAGACAGAGCTAAAGCTTGACTACATCCACTACCAGCAGGTTCCATCACAACTTGGAACACTCTTGCCACCAAATTCCTTGCAAAGTACTTTCCCCCACCCAGAACAGCAAAACTGAGGAATGACATCACATCATTTGTACAACATGACTCAAAATACCTATGTGAAGCTTGGGAGAGATACAAGAAATTGCTCCGGAAATATCCTCACCATGAGATTGCAAAATGGCTACAAGTCCAAACCTTCTATAATGGACTTTCTGGACTTATGAGAACCACAATAGATGCTACTGCTGGAGGAGCTTTAATGGCAAAAAGAGAAGATCAGGCCTGAGACTTAATTGAAGAAATGGCCAATAAAAATTCTTTGTGGCTAACAGAAAGGAGCATGATTCAACGAATAGCAAAAATCTACGAAGTCAAAGCCAACACAACATTGAATGCCAAGCTGGATCAGATATGCAAATTCATGGAAACTCTTAGCATGCAAGGTAATGTTGGATCCACAAGTTCACCATATGGAGGAGCACCAGAGGCAGAATCTTGCAACCAACATGATGAGACAGTGAACTATGTCAGCAATTTCAACAAACAATGGAACAATCAAAATTCTAATACCTACAACCCAAGTTGGAGAAATCATCCCAATTTCGCATGGAGCAACAATTCAGGGCAAAAGAACAATCCACCACCTGGATTCCAACAGAAGAACAAAGGCCAGGAATATGAACAAAAGCCAAGAATAGAAGATTTGCTTGCCCAAATGAAAAAGCAAGAAGCCAAATATGATGCTATGTTTTAAAATCAAGCAGCATTAATTCAAAATCAAGCAGCATCATATGAAGCTATGTTTCAAAACCAAGCAGTGTCTTTGAAAGCACTGGAAAATCAATTGGGACAACTGGCTAATGCTTAGAGTTACAGACCGTTAGGTACCCTTCCTAGCAACACAGAACCAAATCCAAGGAACAGAGGGAATGAGCAATGTCAAGCCATCACTTTGAAAAGTGGCACAGAAATCAACAAAGATGTTGGAGTCAAGGCATCCACTGAAGAAGTTCCAAAAGAAAGCAGCGAAGCAGAACCATAGATGGAGGAAAAGAGGCAAAAGAAAATGATCGAGAAAGATTCACTCCATCTCCACCATTTCCACAACGTCTCCAGAAACACAAACTGGACAAGCAATTTGCTCGATTCTTAGAGATCATCAAAAAGCTGTCAACATTCCATTTGTAGAAGCGTTGAAACAAATGCCTAGCTATGTCAAATTCATGAAAGATATTTTGTCACGAAAGATAAGATCGGGAGATTACGAGACAGTAGCATTGACAGAAGAATACAACGCTATCATTCAGAGGAAGTTTCCATTGAAGTTGAAAGATCCTGGTAGTTTCACCATACCGTGCACCATAGACGAACATTACTTCGGTAAGGCTTTGTGTGATTTAGGTGCGAGTATAAACTTGATGCCTTTGTCTATTTACAGGAAACAGCAGATTGGAGAAGCAAAGCCCACCTCAGTTACTCTGCAACTTGCTGATAGATCGCTCACATTTCCGAGAGGTGTAGTGGAAGATGTATTGGTCATAGTCGACAAATTTATTTTCCCTGCAGATTTTATTGTCCTTGACATGGAGGAAGACAAAGATGTACCTACAATCTTCTGAAGACCATTCTTGGCTACAGGTCGAACTATTATTGATGTATAAAAAGAAGAACTAACCATGAAGGTGCAGGACCAAAAGTAACATTCAATGTTTTCAAAGCCATGAAATTCCCGAATTATGAAAATGAGGAGGAATGTTTCAGACTTGATGTTATAGATAGTATCATCCAAAATATTGATGCAACGCAACTTTCCATGGACAAACTTGAAGCTTGCATCACCAACATGACTGACAGCGAACTAGATGATGAAATTCTAGAATGTATCGACTATCTTGATGAAGCAACTCGCTTCAGAACAATACCACATGTGGAAAATTTGGAATTACCGAAAAAGAGCGAATCAAGCCCTCGATTAAAGAACCACCGCAACTGGAACTAAAACCACTTTCGAACCATCTCAGGTATACATTCTTAGAAAACTCTTCTGATTTACCTGTGATTATTTCTTCGTCGCTAACATTGGTGCAAGAAGATAAGTTGTTGAGAGTACTACGCGAGCACAAGAAAGCCATTGGTTGGACTATAGCAGACATTCAAGGCATTAGTCCATCATTTTGCATGCACAAAATTCTGATGAACGATGAGTACAAAGCCACAATGGAGCATCAACGAAGACTAAATCCAATCATGAAGGAGGTCGTAAAGAAATAAATTATCAAATGGTGGATGCATGCATTATTTACCCCATCTCTGATAGCACTTGGGTGAGTCCTATGCAATGTGTGCCTAAGAAAGGAGGAATAATTGTAGTCACCAATGAAAAGAACGAACTGATTCCAACAAGGATGGTGACTAGATGAAGAGTATGCATGGACTACAGGAAGCTGAACAAAGCAACAAGGAATGATCAATTTCCACTACCATTCATTGATCATATGCTAGACAGACTGGCAGGACATGAATTCTACTGTTTTCTGGATGGATACTCGAGGTACAATTAGATTTCCATCGCCCCAGAAGATCAGGCTAAAACCACTTTTACATGCACGTATGGTACTTTTGCTTTCCGCAAGATGCCATTTGGACTATGTAATGCTCCTGCCATATTTCAACGTTACATGATGGCCATCTTTTCAGACATGTTGGAACAAAGTATGGAGGTTTTCATGGATGATTTTTTTGTGTTTGGAGACTCTTTCGATTACTGCTTGCAAAATCTGGAAAAAAATGTTACAAAGATGCGAAGATACCAACCTGGTACTCAACTGGGAGAAATGTCACTTCATAGTGCAGGAATGAATTGTTCTGGGACATCGGATCTCACAAAAGGGAATCGAGGTAAACAAAGCAAAGATCGAGACAATAGAAAAATTACCTCCACCATTATCAGTAAAAGGGATTAGCAGTTTTCTTGGACATGCAGGATTTTACAGGAGATTTATCAAAGACTTTTCCAAAATTGCTAAACCTCTATGCAATCTATTGGAGAAGGACGTACCTTTCAACTTCACCAAATAATTCCACCATGCCTTTGAAATCTTGAAACAGAAGCTGGTTTTTGTCCCCATCATAGTAGCACCAGACTGGACGCTTCCATTTAAGGTGATGTGTGATGCTAGTGATTTTAATGTAGGTGCAGTTTTGGGAGACGCAAATCAAAAATTTTCCACACCATTTACTACTCCAGCAGAACTCTGAATGAAGCACAACTCAACAACACAACAACTGAAAATTAGTTGCTCACAGTTGTGTTTTCTTTTGATAAATTTCACTCTTATCTCCTGGGTCCCAAGGTGGTGGTCTACACAGATCATTCAGCAATCAAATACCTGATCACGAAGAAAGATGCCAAACCTAGATTGATCCGTTGGGTGCTTCTGCTGCAAGAATTTGACGTGGAGATTTGATACAGGAAAGGGACAGAAAATCAAATGGCATATCATTTATCGAGGCTCGAGAATGGAGAAACAACTGGTAATGAGATGATAATCAAAGAAACTTTTCCAGATGAACAATTATTTACCATCAAACATCAAGATTTCCCTTGGTATGATGACAGTGTAAAATACATAGTATCGGGAAAATGGCCGTTGGAATGAACACATCAGCAACAGAAGAAATTCTTCAAGGAAGTCAAGCATTATGTCTGGGATGAGCCGTACCTATTCAAACAATGTGCTGATCAATTACTGAGACGTTGTGTTCCACATGAGGAGGTCAACAGTGTCTTGCAGTATTATCACTCATCACCATACGGAGGATACTTCAGCGGAGATAAAACTACAGCAAAAGTCCTACAATCAGGTTTGTTCTGGCCCACTCTGTTTAAATATTCTTACTTATTTGCTCTTCAATGTGCATGTGCCAGAGAACAAGAAATATTTCGAGGAGAAATAAATGACCAATGCAAAATATTCTGGAAGTTAAGATATTAGATGTATGAGGATTGATTTTATGGGACATTTTGTTCCATCATTCGGAAACCTGTACATACTAGTTGCAGTAGACTACGTCTCCAAATTGGTTGAAGCAACAACACTGCCATCAAATGATTCAAAAGTGGTGATAAAATTCCTTAAAAAGAATATTTTCACTCGCTTTGGAACACCTCGGGCAATTATCAGTGATGGTGGCACACATTTATGCAACAGATACTTCGATGCACTCCTATCCAAATATAGATTTACTCATAAAGTTGCCACTGCCTACCATCCACAATCAAATGGACAGGTTGAAGTTTTAAAATAGGGAGATCAAAAGAATTTTGGAAAGAACCGTTGGATCAACAAGGAGGGACTGGTCTACAAAACTGGATGACGCACTATAGGCCTACCAGACATCTTACAAGACAGCTATTAGTATGTCTCCATATCGAATGGTGTTTGGGAAAGCATGCCATCTGCCAGTGGAGCTTGAACATAAAGCGTACTGGGCACTGAAGAAGTTAAATCTTGATCTACAAGCAGCATGAGAAAAATGGCTCCACCAACTTAACAAATTGGAGGAGTTTCTCCTACATGCTTATGAAAATGCCAAACTGTACAAAGAAAAGATCAAGAAATGACATGATAAAAAAATAGTGCGTAGACAATTGGAACCAGGGCAGCAGGTGTTGTTATACAATTCAAGGTTGAAACGTTTTCCTAGAAAGCTGAAATCAAGGTGGTCATGTCCATTTGTGATTACTCAGGTATTACCCTACGGAGTAGTTGAGATATACAACCCCAAGTCCAACAACACATTAAAAGTTAACAGCTAGCGTGTTAAGCACTACTGGGGAGAATCAATTGAGCGATAAAAAGAAAGTGTCACACTTTCAGATCCAGCTTAACGTTCGGACATTCATGTCTAGCTGACAACGTTAAACTTAGCGCTAGCATGGAGGCAACCCATGCAATTTGTGTATATATATTAAGATTTGATTTGTTTTTTTTGTGTTTAATTTTTTTAGGTTAAGTCATATTTCAGGATGGAAGACGTTCTCGCAAATCTTCACAAGCAATTTCCTTCTCTCCCTCAAAAATTTCTGGTGAAAGTCTACAAAGCTCGCATGGAACGAATGAGACTACTGATGATTAAAGGTATTCCTAATGACATTCATTGATTAATTGAAGCACGGGTCCGATTGGCAGGTGAGTCCTCTAACTCTTTTGTTTCATTTCTGCCTAGTTTAGGAAGAACCATATATGTTAAGAAAAGAAGAGCTAAAAGATTAGGTGTTTGCTATAAATATGCACGCATGACATGTAATACTCGTTGTCGTTCTTTAAGAATGATGTCTGATAACCGCGAAGATAAAATTAAATTCATTAGGGATGACATGAGTAAAGAGTTTTTAGATGACATATCATTGACTCTTGAGACGTATCCTAGTGGATATATGTATCACGCAATTCGCATGTTACATACACAGTTTCGAAAAGAAAGACAAGAATTAAGTCTCGGGAATCTGACTTTAAAAGACTATATTTTCCAATTTATAAGAAAATTGGATGGGAAGCTTGTCCCTGACGCATAGACGTCATTCAAGTGTTTACTTGTTGTAAATATTATTATCTATTTGTCTTTAACTAATAATTATGATTTGTTTTGTTATTTTCTTTTATTTTCCCAGTCAGGATCCATACTTTTTGACCTTCATGATTTATTTTACTTTTTAGCTAATAATTGTAATCTGGCAGGTACTAGTGCTATTATTACTCACCCTTTTTCAGGATCTATAAATTCAACTCGTTATTGCACTCTTGAAGACATCTAGATTTAAAAAAAATGGAAGCACCTTCAAGAAGACGAGTTGTAAATATCTGTGTGTTTTACGGTACTAGTGTTGATTCTAAACCAGATTTGTTGAGGCAGCATAAGAATTAGGTTGAGTAATAACTGAATGGAATATGCGCTTAGTATATGGCGGTGACAATCTTGGACTAATGGGGTACGTTTCAAGGGTCGTACAGGAAGGAGGAAGTCAAGTTATGGGAATCATCCTAAAACCTTTGGCAGAGGCGAATCTTATAGAACCATCGAACGGAGAGGAATGAATCGTGCTAGGTATGTCCGAACGACTAGTTGAAATGATTAATCGTGTTGATGCTTTTATTGCTTTGCCAGGTGGCTTGGGCATAATGGAGGAAATTTTTACAGTGCTATCGTGGGTGAACTTGAACATACACCAGAAACTAAATGGACTATTTAGCGTTGAAGGATTTTATGACTTTCTTTGTGTGTTTCTTGATGATGCCCAGAGAAATGGGTACCTTTCAAAACCTGTAAAATATATCCTCTTCGCTACCAGAACAACCAATGATTTAATTGACCAACTCTTATTTTTTTGAACCACAAATTGACCATATCCTTTCCAAGATAAACTGGTCTGATAATAATCGTGGTAAGAAGCGTCGGATAAATCTAGATCTTAACCCTTAATTTTCTTTTTAGATGTAGAATTTCAGCTAACCAGGTACTGTATTATAAACTCTTCTTCTACTTTTTAAACATTGGGGACAATGTCTCAATTAAGTTTGATGGATGTGAATAGTTGATTAGTATCTTATTTTTATTTTTTCGTTGTGTTGTTTTTGCTTGGTTTTTAGTCAAAAATTCAAAAAACAAAATTAAAAAATATAAAAAACATATATTGTGCTTTTATGTTTTTACTGGGAAGCGGCCGCGAGTGCGCAGCGGAAAATTAAAAAATTATGATGCTGCTATCCCTTTACCCAAGACCCATTTGTTTTTATTATTCTACAAGCCTAGCCATGTTACTATATATTCTAAGCATAAAAACTCATAAAACATGCAAAGAACATAAACCTAACATGCTAACTATCATAATAACTCTAATTAAATAAAGAAAGAAAAAAGACTTACTTGAACCGAAGACTCCTCCAGTCATCCCTCCAATCTACAAGCTTTTCTCGAACTCAGCAAGTCCACGTTCCAAAGAGCCACCCAAGTGTGTGTCCTCCAAAGGTGCACACACCAAAGCCAAAACTCAACGACCAGACTACACCTTGAGTGCATAGGTGTTTTACCCTTTGTGCTAGCCTAGGCAAATACCTCAAAAATTTTAACTGGGATTCCTATAGTCAATTAGACTTAAGGATCCTCAAAATCAGTGGCTTACTCTTAAACTTTAGAGTTGTTCACTTATATAAACCAAAGATATGAAAGGTTTTGGTGTAAAAATTTGTAAAGAATTCTTTGGGTTTATATAGGTGCTCCAAAGACAACAAAATTAATTAAGAATCCGATGTGGGATAAATGCTAATTAAATCTTAGCCATTGGATCTTAATATAGTGGTTTAATGAGATTATAAAACCCTAATAAGAGTTTGGGCCGAATTGGAATTCAAAACAAATAAAAAAATAAAAAAAAATTTACTATTCACGTTTTTTTTCTTATTCATTTTTACAATTCCCAAAGTGCCCCTATCGTCATTCACCAATCCCTAAGTCATTTTGGAACCTCATAAATGATCTGTTCAATAATTAAACACATTGAACCATTTATGAACAATTCCTACATCAATCATATATGCTGTTAAATTTGTATTGTGCACTGTTAACCATTGATTTCGACTGTGTTGTGTGTGACCTTTTGGGTTCCCCTCAAGTTGGACATGAAATGAATCGTGATAATTTAATCGAACATAAATTATCCTCCGATCAGATGGTCGTTTGATTTCAATGACCAAGGTTGACATCTAGCAACATGCCAAGGCCCCCAAATGAGAAGGAAAGATATATACTCATTCTGTATGCGATTTACATATGATACGGTCCATCGCCTCACTGTATCCCCATCGTTTGACCTAGGGTATGGAAAATGTCTACCCATATAGTCAAATATATGATGTTGATAGTGTCATGAATCGTGCTAACCCAAGAATCTCATATGATTCTTCCGCTGCGGCCACAGTCTCAAGCACTGATCACACATATCAACCCGCGAACTGGAATACTACTCTTATAAGAAAATATTATCCGAGAGAGTGGCGATCCTCTGTTGTATCTTTACAAACTTCTTATGTTTCAACAAATAACCCAATCATACCCTTATGACCGGATCTTTTGAACCAGGTAAGGAGAATGTCAAAGTCATTTGATCCACAAATAAGATTGTAAAGACCTCAAGTCTAAGGACTAGTCATACAATCGATACATGAAAGTTCTCACAGACACATGGGATAAACACTCCATGTGAAAACTTTCGGTGGTCAGTTCGATGGACACGAGCAACTCATGCATCCATGTGATACACCAAGCGGACGGATCTCCGCTAGTAGCCTATGAGATCGGCTACCCCACTTAAGGGTGGATCATATCATCATGCTAGTCTCTCCGCTTTGTGAACGCCCAGAGTATTCACAAAACTATGACTTGGAACGTTTGAGAGTAATGATTCTCATAAGGCGTGGAAGCCATCATCTTATTACTCCAAGGGCTTTATTATAGTGTTTGATGATTCATATAATTTATATAAGACACGTATAATAAAGATTATCATTTTATTAATTAATGAAAATATTACAAATACATGTACATATAGCCCATCCACAAGTTGGGTATAGGGCATATCCTTAACAATCTTCCATTTGCACTATAGCCAACTAGTATGAATCTGGACACCATACTCTTGGGTGTGCCTATTATGCTTTTGTTGAGTCAGCCCTTTAGTCAGAGAATCTGCAAGATTATCTTATGTGGGTATTTTCTCTATAATAACTTCTTTTCTCTCAACAATCTCCCTGATGAGATGAAATCGCCTAAGTACATGCTTGGATTTCTGGTGGGACCTTGGTTCCTTTGATTGAGCAATGGCGCCCTTGTTGTCACAGTACATCGTGACACCATTCTTTATCGCGGGAAGCACTTCCAGCTCCGTGATGAACTTCTTTATCCAGACTGCTTCTTTAGCTGCCTCATATGTTGTAATATACTCGGCTTCAGTGGTGGAGTCCGCTGTAGTTGACTCCTTTGAGCTTTTCTAACTGAAAGCTCCGCCATTCATAGTAAACAAATATCCTGTTTGCGATCTGATGTCATCCCTATCAGTCTGAAAGCTCGCATCATAGTAACCAATGACTTTCATCTCAGAACAATCGTATGTCAAGAATACATCCTTAGTTCTTCTCAGATACTTAGCTAAGGGATAAGCAATACACTCTCTATTTCCTTAGAAAGTCTCTAGATGCTTGCACCCTAAAATAATCATGACAATTCTAATCATACATAGAATCATCAAGTATATGAGTTTTAATATGTTGGAATTATTTTAGGCATTAAATAACTTTGATTAATATTTAATTATGATATTGCATTTTATTTTAATCAAATAAATTTAATATTCACATTTTTTTTACAGATGCGTGAATTTTAAATGCACTTTCACAATTCAAATCTTAACCAAATCATGCAAAACCTATGCCTAAAAGTAAGTTTAGGGTGTTAGCTTTCCAACGAGATTTTACACACCCAATTTCGAGTTCAAACGAGAGAGAAATAATCAAAACGAAAACGGAGCGTTGATACCACTGTTGGGAAGCAGCCGCGAGTGCGCAGCGGAAAATTAAAAAATTATGATGCCGCTATCCTTTTGTCCAAGACCCATTTGTTTTGATTATTCTACAAGCCTAGCCATGTTACTATATATTCTAAGCATAAAAACTCATAAAACATGCAAAGAACATAAACCTAAACATGCTAACTATCATAATAACTCTAATTGAAATAAAGAAAGAAAAAAGACTTACTTGAACCGAAGACTCCTCCAGTCATCCCTCCAATCTACAAGCTTTTCTCGAACTCAGCAAGTCCACGTTCCAAAGAGCCACCCAAGTGTGTGGCCTCCAAAGGTGCACACACCAAAGCCAAAACTCAACGACCAGACTACACCTTGAGTGCATAGGTGTTTTACCCTTGGTGCTAGCCTAGGCAAATACCTCAAAAATTTTAACTTGGGATTCCTATAGTCAATTAGACTTAAGGATCCTCAAAATCAGTGGCTTACTCTTAAACTTTAGAGTTGTTCACTTATATAAACCAAAGATATGAAAGGTTTTGGTGTAAAAATTTGTAAAGAATTCTTTGGGTTTATATAGGTGCTCCAAAGACAACAAAATTAATTAAGAATCCGATGTGGGATAAATGCTAATTAAATCTTAGCCATTGGATCTTAATATAATGGTTTAATGAGATTATAAAACCCTAATAAGAGTTTGAGCCGAATTGGAATTCAAAAAAAAATAAAAAAAATAAAAAATTTTACTATTCACATTTTTTTTCTTATTCATTTTCCAATTCCCAAAGTGCCCATATCGTCATTCACCAATCCCTAAGCCATTTTGGAACCTCATAAATGATCTTTTCAATAATTAAACAAATGGAACCATTTATGAACAATTCCTACAGCAATCACATATGCTGTTAAATTTGTACTGTGCACTGTTAACCATTGATTTCGACTTTGTGTGTGTGACCTTTTGAGTTCCCCTCAAATTGGACATGAATGAATCGTGATAATTTAATCGAACATAAATTATCCTCTGATCATATGGTCGTTCGATTTCAATGACCAAGGTTGACATCTAGCAACATGCCAAGGCCCTCAAATGAGAAGGAAAGATATATACCCATTATGTATGCGATTTACATATGATACGGTCCCTCGCCTCACTGTATCCCCACCGTTTGACCTATGGTATGGAAAGTGTCTACCCATATAGTCAGATGTATGATGTTGATAGTGTCATGAATCGTGCTAACCCAAGAATCTCACATGATTCTTCCGCTGCGACCACAGTCTTAATCATTGATCACACATATCAACCCGCGAACTGGAATACTACTCTTATAAGAAAATATTATCTGAGAGAGTGGTGATTCTCTGTTGTATCCTTATAAACTTCATGTGTTTCAACAAAGGACCCAATCATACCCTTATTACCGGATCTTTTGAACCGGGGAAAGAGAATGTCAAAGTCATTTGATTCACACATAAGATTGTAAATACCTCAAGTCTAAGGACTAGTCATACAATCGATACATGAAATTTCTCACATAAACATGGGATAAACACTCCATGTGAAAACTTTCGGTGGTCAGTTCGATGGACACGAGCAACTCATGCATCCATGTGATATACCAAGCGGACAGATCTCTACTAGTAGCCCATGAGATCGGCTACTCCACTTAAGGGCAGATCATATCATCATGCTAGTCTCTCCTCTTTGTGAACGCCCAGATTATTCACAAAACTATGACTAGGAACGTTTGAGAGTGATGATTCTCATAAGGCATGGAAGCCATCATCTTATTACTCCAAGGGCTTTATTATAGTGTTTGATGATTCATATAATTTATGTAAGACACGTATAATAAAGATTGTCATTTTATTAATTAATGAAAATATTGCAAATACATGTACATATAGCCCATCCACAAGTTAGGTATAGGGCATATCCCTAACAATTTTTAACTTGACTAATCAGGTGAAAATAGTGTTTGAGATAGTGTGTAAGGAATTTCCACTCCTGAGACGTATCTCAACCTATTTCGTAACAAGTTAAATTTTTGTTTATTTCCTTTTGAATTATTTAATTTGTGAATTCTCTATAATACTAACTAAATTGGATCTTCATATGCTCAGTTGACAGGTATTATCAACATGCATGGTAACATACAGACATGAGTTGTAAGTGAAAAGTTTATAATATTCAGTGCTCTAGTTTAATTGGAGGAAGCATCTAAAAAATGATGGACTAATAAAAAAATTAAACATCTGAGATCCGAGTAATTAAGTCCGTAGGAGTGTGTTAACACCTAGTGCCCAAAAGCCAACTGGTTTGGGAGTCACTGGCCCAAAGCTCGCTACATGGATTAAAGATGTTATAAAAAAAAAATCTGAGATCCGAGTAATTAAGTCTGTAAGGGTGTCTTAACACCTAGTGCCCTAAAGCCAACTGGATTGGGAGTCACTGGCCCAAAGCTCGCTACATGGATTAAAGATGTTATAAAAAAAATTCACTGCTAAAAATGTGTGAATTCTGATATAACTTTAGGACAAAAATATTACTCTCTTTTCAATTACACTTATGAATATTGTGGGCACAATGATTTAATTAATACCTTGTTGGTTGTGTATATGAAGAATGGTAAAAATAATCAGTGAATTTACTTAGTTGGTAATTTAGAAAGAAAGAAAACAACTATTAACTTGGATAAGAGTTTCACTTGTTTAGTCGCTAACTTGTTTGATCTTTTTACTTTTGTGTGCATTTGACATTTGTGGGTATCGCCACTGTAAGCCCTCACGAGACCACTAGGGACACCTAGGGGTTTAAAGGCTTGTTGCATACGCTAAATGCAATCGTGATCCCTATGAAAATGGCTTAGTTTAATTTTATTTTAAAGTTGTTTATTGTATTTTATTTTGTTGTTTTGCTCGAGGACTAGTAAAATGTTAGGTTTGAGGGTGTGATAAGCGGAAAATATATCAATATTTACCGCCCCTTTTACTTAATATTTTGTATAGTTTCATGAGTTCTGTGAATATTTTGATGTGTTTTGTGTATTTTGTAGATAAATAAGGTTTCAGGATTCACTCGAATCAAATCAGGGCCAAAACAGTGAAAACAGACAAAATGGGCAAAATTGTCATTTACGCGTCGCGACGCGCACATCTTCTGCATCGCGATGCGCCTCAGTTATTGTTCTGTTGACACTTGTCATCACGACGTCAGCACAATAATTCAGTCTGCCGACACCACACGTTATTGCTTACATTAGCATGACGTCAGCATCGCGACGTGCACAACTTCACGCGTGGTGTAAATACTAAGAAGATTGTATCTTGTTTGTTTATTTATAGCTTTCTTGTATTTAATTTTTATTTTATGCAATAGTTCTTTCTTTATTTTACTTTAAAGTATGAGAAGGTAACTCCTCTATGTTGGGGTGAAAGGTAAAGATTTTATTACTAATATTTAGATTAATCTCCCTTAATTATAATATATAAACTATTTTAAAACCTGACATAATGGGATACCGCCTTTACGGTCGGTTGGACTTAATTAAATTGATTTTAACCTGACTAAATTGGATACCGCCTTTATGGTCGGTTGGAATTAATCTAAAATCTGACTTAATCAGGATACCGCCTATATGGTCGCTTGGTAAAGTCATGCAAGTTTATATATTATAATAAGAGAGATATCTAAATTAGAAGTAATAAAAGTGGATTCTCTAACCCCCATCATTTTATTTATTGTTAATTTATCTTTTTAATTTCCAAGCTTTACTTTATGTTATTTACTTTATTTATGTCTTTAATAGTCCTAGATATATGTGGTAACTAAACCTCTTATCTAGGGTAGTGATGAATTCCAATATCACCATTTTATAAGTGGTTATTTTGTGTTTTGGGTAATATATTGTTTTATTTATTGAGCCTTAGTCTTAATGCTTCTTGTTAACTGGCCATTAATAAGATTGATTTGGTAAACTTAAAATGAACTTGGAAAATGGATTTTAGGTTTAGCCTTAGACTCAATGGCTCACGATCTCACATTTGGGCAAGAGACTCTTAGGTAGATTTCCTTACAGGATAGGAATATACATGTCGGGCGGGGGTAGCCATAATTGGAACTTAATCTTAATGAATTCAGGTAACTTGATTAACATAGGAATATAGATAATTGGGTTATTTTGGATGTTTGCATCTGACCATCGGAATAGGATTTTGCATAACTTCGTGTTCCAGGTTAATAAACCGATATATTGCACAAACATGAGATAATCACTTCATCTTTAAGAGATATTGGAAGGATTCACAACCCTAGATAGTTTTATAATATTGAATTTTCCTTTAATTTACTTTCACACCATTGTATTTACTTGTTTAAGACAAAAATCACCATCCAAACAACAATCAATCTATTATATACTCATAAACATTTAACGTCGTAAATTAATAACTAATATATTAAGTCCCCGTGGGATCGATATATTTTTATACTACTTGAGCGATACGTGCGCTTGCGTTACGTGTGTGTTTATCACCGATCACTCTTATCTATTATCGTCTTAACCTAAACACTTCAATCATATATATTTAAAACACCAATAAATTATTCAAGCACTCATCGCATGAGTTACTTATTTGGCTTCGCGAGCACTCCAGGTCCTAATCAAATCTGCCAAAATAAATGGTGAAATGTCGTTAGAATCGTAACTTTACAAGATTCTTGACTCAACTACGATAAAATTCTGGATCTTTCCAGAACAACCAAATCAAGTCTGATTTCAATGATCTTAGTTTCAGTAATCTTAAAACATCATTATAAACTAACCCAAGTGGTCAATTAACTTAAATTTTCGGTTTATATATTTTTGGAAAATCTTCCGAAATGTTTCCACAAAGGCTACGGAAGGGTCTCGAACCCTCTGAACCTACTTGGATTTATCCAAACATATTCTTAATATCATATATAACTCATAATTATCGTTAAAATCAAAATATATCTTTATACGTAAAAACTCACTTTTATCGAAAACTTGCATATTCTATCGGATTGATCAAACTCATTCCGTTTTCACTCGGATTCTACCGAATTCTCATATTCAATATACTCATACTTAAACAATTCAATTGATTCCAATACTCTATGCTACGAAACTACTGGATACATCCGATCATTTAACTATAAACTTGAAATTTACGAATTTTTACCGGGAGGTCTTACCAAGATTTCGAGGGCATATACGGACTCCAAACGATCCCACGAACGCGTTGGAATCAACAGAATTTCGATCGGAGCTACTGTTCACCATGGGTCCATATTCATCTGAATCTTCCTCCCTCGATTCGAGTGCAACTGAGTTCGGATCGGAAAAATCGTCATTGCCATCTTATAGTACTTTCCGAGAGTTTCAATTTGGCGGGTGGTTCAGGCCGTGAAACGGAGTGAAGAGCCAGGATCGAGAGACCCATAGCCGTTGTCGGCGTTTTCTGCGTCGCCGCCAGCCACCGTTGGACCCAGGGTGGCCAGATGCTCCATCTGACGTCGTCGCGACGGCCGGTCGTGGCCGGCTGGCCGTTGGTGCGTCGAAGCCGTCGCTAACTCTATTTGGAGACGGGGGTGAGTGCGTGTGATTTAGAGAACATATGCTATTTTCGTAATTTCTAGAAACTTCTAGGATTATATAGAAAAATATCTGAAATTTACATCCAGACCCCCAAAAATTACAATCAGGCCCCTGTCATGGAACTTTCTCAAATATTCGTATTTTTGAAGCCCTTCTGATGTAAATGTCGATAAGTGTTCAACACGAAAGTTGTTCGTCTCGGAAGAACGAGTCTGATGGTTTAAGAATCAGCTCAATCAAAGTTCTTTTGAAAGTTTTATAACTGAAACAAGAATATTTTACGTGTAGAACGATGTAAACAGAAATCGCGTAATCGGTTCTCGAAACCCCTTGTTTTCCAAAGTGACAAAGCTTCACATTAAAACTTTCCGATCTACTTTCCCACACATAAACTTTTATTTTCAATTACCATCATGTTCTAAATCCTTATCTTTAATTCGAGAATCTTTTCGCACTATACCGAAAACTCAGGATATCACATTAGACTTGTCTTAGTTTATTGTGTTTAATTCCGCATAAGGTTAGAACCTTAGACTAAATTCAAATTTTCAGTACCAACCGTGGTCATGAATACTTAAGTGATCAGCTCAGAGAGTTATGTGATGAAAATGGAGTTAGTCTTCAATTGACTACTCTTGCTACTTCTCAATAAAATGGTGTTGCGGAAAGAAGAAATAGAACTCATCTTAAAATAGTTCTGTCTATGATGACACAAGCAGATTTTTCACATATATACTTAACTGTGTGCCTTCAAAATCGGTTACCATCACACCATATGAGTTTTGAACGGGTCATAAATCAAATCTTCACTTTCTAAAACCTTGGGTTGTGTGGCCTAGGTCCATGTACGTTCTCACGAACATGGAAAATTATGTCCAAGAGGAAAAAATAGTATCTTTATAAGATACGTTGAACAATTAAAAGGGTATGTGTGCATAGGTGAGCATGAAAGTAGAGGCATGGAATAATTTGAATCGCGAGATATAACATTCTTAGAAACTGATTTCCCTAAGCAGGGAGAAATAGGTCAATATTTATCTCTTTATGATAGTTAGGATCATATGAATGCCTAAATTAATGAACACTCGGGTTTATCTAATTTATGTGGTAGAAATAATGATGAATTTGTTTCACATAACTCTATTGTACGTGATCCAAATATGAGTATTGTACATGATCTGAGTGGGATTAATGTACAAGATCCAAGTATGAGTAATGTACGTGCTCAAAAAGGGAATAATATGGATATCGAGGAATTAGATCCTCAATCAAAATCCTAATTATGATGCAGCAATCTTATAGGAATTCCTCGACGTCATTTCGATATCGAATGAGAGACTTTTATGATTTTACCTCAAGAGGATAAGGAGCCGAGAAATATAAAATGAGTTCCTTATGCAAGTGTAGTTGGAAGTTTGATGTACACAATGATGTGCCCAAAACTTGACATATATTTCGCTGTTGGAATGGTTAGTAGATATCAATCCAATCGAGGACCAGCACATTTGAAAGCAGTTAAAAGAATATTAAGGTATCTAAAAGGGACAGCTGATTACTCATTGTGTTATCAAAGGAATGATCTGCAATTGTGAGGTTATACTAATGTTGATTGGGGAGGAGATTTGAATGAAAGAAAATCTACCTCTGGATTTATCTTCTTACTGAACAATTGTGCTATATCGTGGAACACTAAGAAATAATCTTGTACAACCTTATCCACAATGAAGGCTAAATTTATAGCATTTTCATATGTAGTGTAAGAAGTTGTATGGTTGAAAAGGTTATTGGATCATTTGGGTGTTACAAATGATGCTTCTAATCCAGTATTAGTCAATTGTGATAGTGAAGCAGCAATACTTTACATAAAAGACCTAAAATTCCTTTGTAAAACCAAACATATAAATGCTAAATATAAATTTATAAAAGACGTAGTTGCATGAAAAGAGGTAAACTTGAGGTACCTTTCTATGCAAGAGAATATAGCAAATCCATTGACAAAACCCGTTCCTAGAGATGTCTTCGTTAGACACATAAAATCTCATGGATTGCGTAAGCGTTAATGTACTTATATTTCATGATGTATTATTTCTTTTCCAAATAATATTTTGTATTCAATGTTTACATGTTAGTATGTTAATACATGTTTAAAACATTATATTATTTATTGGTATGAGAAGTATGTCATACAAATGAATGATTGGTCTTTTCACTTGACAATCACCTCCATTACTTTGTGATAAGGGAAAATGAGATAAATTTTTAAGCTAATTGTCTAAGTGATAATTTAGAAGCGAACAAGGTTATAAATTAAGAAATATTGTCATGTTTATGAGGTCATTTTCTATGTGATATAACCCAAGATGAATAAGTTTATGTCACCTTACTTATCTTAATGTCAGATGTGAGTTAGACATTGTGATTGTCTGAACTACCATCTGTACGGTATTTTTATATGACATACTCTCGATGGGAAATGAGAGAATGTTGTAACCAATAGGAGATGAACCATTTCATGTCTTGGAGCATATCAATGACAATGCTTACAAACTAGATTTTCTTCGTGAGTATAATATTTCTGTTATTTTCAACATTGCTCACTTGACTTTCTTTGATGTAGGTTCTTATTCGAGGATGAATCCTTTTGACGTGGGAGTGAATGATATGAATCACCGACCATATACAAGACAAGCTCAGAAGATTGATCCATTACAAGTTTCAGTAGGGCCAATCACGAAGTAACGAGTTAAGAAGATCAATGAAGCAATGCAAGGTCTAGTCCTGGAGACTTTGACCGAACCATGCAATGTAAATAATGAAAAATCTTTTCAAGTGGGTTTATTAGACGTGGGTCCAAGCTACATTCTTAGTACCTAGTTATTTGAAGACCAAGTTCATAACTGAAGAAGCAACATTGAAGCCTATGATAGGGGTGTTCACATTGGGTTTGATCTTTGACATTTAATTTTAGTGTCTTAAGGGGGTGTATTCAAAAACTAAATACACCCCTCTTAGTTTATTTGTTTATTTATTTCAGTTATTGGGTTGGGTAGTTAAGTTACTTGTCTTGGTGGGCAAGTAGAGGGTTAGAAATAATAGGCCTTGAGCATGTGGTTGTTAGAGTGGTGTGAGGATTTCGAATCTTGGTTAGATTACGACTATGTTTTAGTTTCCTATTTAGATTAGAAATCTTTGAGGGTAAGTAGAGGGTTACTTGTCTTGGTGGGCAAGTAGAGGGTTAGAAATAATAGGCCTTGAGCATGTGGTTGTTAGAGTGGTGTGAGGATTTCGAATCTTGGTTAGATTACGACTATGTTTTAGTTTCCTATTTAGATTAGAAATCTTTGAGGGTATAATCCGATCTTGAAAATGGTTTTATTTTTATAAAATCATGATACACTGTTCTTGGGATTCACTCAATTATATGGGGTTGCCTAGGAATTAATCATATGGTGGTTTCAATCACTCAATGTATATTGATACAAATTAAATATTTATAAAAGGGGGTAATAATAAATCAATCCCTTAGAAGAAACTCATGCTCTCAACGATTTTTTTTTTAGAAGAAGGATACTTTCCCCCTAGTGAAAACAAAAAATGACCATGTTCATCATTTTTGTCCTCTCTTGATGCCCGGTTCCGTTAAAAATTTTGGAATATTTTTACATTCCTCTCGTTAAATATGTAGAATTATTACAAAATCCCAAGCACTATCAAGGATAGTCAAAAAATTTATACTTAATATAGATACAAAATAATATTTATAAGGGATTAAGATGAATCCGTCCATGCTCTCAACGATGAAGAATGAGTTTTTACTACTCGATCAGAACTAACATACGAGAATTAGAGTAAAAGTTATTCTAACTGTTGCATCAATTTACAACAGAAGCATTAACACCTCAAGATAATTTTAAATTCCCATCAATTCTTACATAATCACACCAATTCTGATATTTATTTGATTATCCAAGACTTCTGCAAATTAATATTGATTTATTAACAAACCATAAGATGTGAAACTGCTTACATATCTTAATTGTTGCCGGTTGCTACTACTTACTTTACTTTGCATTAACTAGAATTAAGTAAGATGCAAACTAAAACCTAAGAAGTTACAAAATGAACATTGAATGTAACAGTTACAAGACATGCCCTATAAATTAATACTGTCTACCATCAAAATTTATCACAATCAAACCAACATCTCCATTCAACATATCATACCAAAATGGCTCAAGCAAGTTTTCTATTCTCATTTGCATTGATTCTGACATGTTCATTCATGATGATTGCTCCAGGATTAGCAAATTTTCCAGAGAACCCACTGTTCGGAGGACAAGATCCTGACATTGGAAAATGCCTGTCAACGCTACAAAGCGTGAATGGGTGTGTACAAGAAGTCATAACCTCATTCTTGAGTCTTAGAGTCAATTTGATTGGAAATACTTGTTGCAAGGCCTTCATTGAAGTTGGCACCGACTGTTGGCCTAAGATTTTTCCTTTAAACCCTTTCTTCCCTCCATTGCTCAAAAACTATTGTGCCGAAATCGCCAAGGAGAATGCTCCAGTGCCACCAGCACCAAAAACAACTGCTCCGTCGCCATAAAGCTGATTAGTGACAAGCGAAGTAGTAAAATTATCATAACTAAGATTTCTTTAGTTTGATTGTTAGTTGATTTTCATGATAAGAATAAGACGATACTAAAGATTGCTTTTGGGGGATAATGATCAATATATATATAAGAGTGACAATAATCTAATTGAACCCCAATATCTCTTTTGCTTTTATGATTCATATCCCTCTCTGAATTATTATTTGATTCATAAGGAAATATAAACATTTATCTATTTGTTCTTAGAATAGCATTGATGATCCATTAATGTCTCTAGCTAGTAAGATCGATGCAATTGTAACCAAGCCAGTATCTTGGATTTTTAGGAATGATAAGCCAGAAGGCCTCTAGCCAATTTTAGGTTTTCGATTGCATTGGAGCATGTCCATCCCCGATGGCCGCTACACGTTTAACAATCTTCTGTAATAATCAAAATTGGATTAATTTTTCAGACAGGTGGATTAATTTTTCAGACAGGATACTCCAGGTGTCGGGGACTGCCAGTCAACTAACCATACAAATTTGTCAATGGATGTGTTCAAGAGACCATAACCTCATTCTTGAGCTTTCAAATGTTGGCCTAAAACTTCAACTGATTAGTTTTCAAATAACTTTCTTAGACCTATTGAGTTCAAATCCTGAGAAGGTATAAGGCAAAAACAAAATTAACGTAAATTTTTTCTACCCCTACTTAAAAAAAATATTAATCCACCCAGATCATTCTTGTAATTAACCATATAGGATTTGAGGTTCTTATGAAAAGAATGTACTACTTCATGGATAATGCAATCAACTATTTAGAATAATGTTATAAGAAATTGTTGAAAATTTTCTAAATATTTATGGTTTTCAAAATATTATTTATACTGATGCATTGGTGTTTGATTTATATAAATGTATGGAAATTTACATCGGATAATCGTTTGAATAAAATTATAGTCATTCGTTAATGACATTCGAAAGATAACCCAAGATATTCTTGTTTGAACCGTCTTTCAGGTTGTTCGGATGAGACAACATAGGATATACTCGTTCGAACAAGTTTCGAACGAACGTGCGATTCTCAGGAAAAAAAATTTAAATTTTTTAAAGGAAAAGTTTCATTTTTTGAGTCATAAAAGGTGTATTTACAATGTGATTCTTCAATTCTATATTTACCCTTTTTGTAAAGCAATTATAAAACAGTTTTAAGGAACATCTTCTTCCTTTTTCTATATCACACAAATACTAAAATAAAAGAGTGTTCTTAGTAGTTATCTCAAATTTTAATATGAAATTAGGGTAACAAATCTAACAAATTTTCAATTTTAAAATATATAAAATGACTTGTAAATTTTTTTTTATCATTATCTGTAGAGCCCTGTTATAAAAATAAATTTAGGATCGTTCAAAATTTAGGGTAGCTTAGGACCACCCCGTATTCCGATCTCATTCAACTATCATCCGGTCTATATTCATATGATTTTTTTAAAGTTTTTTTATTTATATTGAATTTAACATATATAATTAAAGTGATTTTGGTGATGTTATAATTTTGAGGAATTTTTTTATATGACTTAGAGGAATATAAAATCATTTATTAAGGGAAAATAAACATCAATCTAAATATATAGATTCATTACAGAAAATGGTCATGTCCAGTAATTCTTTTCGCAACCAAATAATAACAAAAATAATAAATCTTCTTCTCCTATCTAATTTTTTATCCCGTTCTATTAAAATGATGTCCTCCCCCGTTACAAATTTTGTAACATTTTTTCAGTTCCACTAATTAAAAATTAGAATTTTCATTATGTACTCGATTCTAAATACGTAGAATTATTACAAATTCCCCACTACTATCAAGGATAGTCTAAAAATTTATATTTAATATAGATGCAAAATAATATTTATAAGGGATTAAGTGTGAATCAGTACATGCTCTCAATGACGAAGAAGAGTTTTCACATACGAGAATTAGAATAAATGTTATTCAATTATTGCATCAATTTACAACTGAAGCATTAACATCTCCAATAATTTTAAATTGCCATAAACTCATACTGCATCAAAAATAATAATTTCAGCCTAATTAGAACTGTTCATGACCGATTTTTCAAACAGGAAATTCTATTTTTCAAGCAGGAAAAATAGCAAATTAAGTAGGAAATTGAGAATCACTTAGAGGAAGTTTACGGGACTTGACAAATGTCAGCAAGAAATTGAGAAGCTTGTGAAGGAAGTTACTTTCAATGCCAGGAGAGAAAATCACTTCATGTTAAAATCACTCATTCACAAACACAAACACAAACACAAACACAAACACAACACACAACACACAGGCTTCCTGGAATAGAGGAGTGGAGAGTTGGAAGCAGGAAGTTGAGAATCACTTGGAAGAAGTTGATACGAAAGTCCAGGGACTTGGAGGATGAGTGGAGGAAGTTAACAAGACATGCAGAACATGCGTAAGAAGTTGAGGAGAATTATGAGAAAATTATTTCCATGAGATATAAAAGCCAAAGTGGAGCAAAGAAAAAGAGACCAACAACAATCATCACAACAACCCAAGCTAAACATTACAACCTTATATTAATGATTTAGCTACTCATGATAAAAATAAACACAAGCTAATCATTATTACAAAGCAAGAACTCATAAAAGATAAAGTAGAGAGTGAAGGGAAGAAAGAACTCTCGTTTGTAGTCTTCGGCTTCAAACTCCAACTCTGATTGATGAACTTGTTCCTAGAGATGTCTTCGTTAGACACGAAAATCTCATGGATTGCGTAAGTGTTAATGTACTTATATTTCATGATGTGTTATTTCTTTTCCAAATAATGTTTTGTGTTCAATGGTTACATGTTAGTATGTTAATACATATTTAAAACATTATACTATTTGTCAGTATGAGAAGTATGTCGGACAAATGAATGATTGGCCTTTTCACTTAGGCAATCACCTCCATTACTTTGTGATAATAAATTTTTAAGCTAATTGTCTAAGTGATAATTTAGAAGCGCTCAAGCTTAGAAATTAAGAAATGTCGTCATGTTTATTAGGTCATTTTCTCTGTGATATAACCCAAGATGAATAAGTTTATGTCACCTTACTTGTCTTAATATTAGATGTGAGTTAGACATTGTGATTGTCCGAGCTACCATATGTACGGTATTTTTATATGACTTACTCTCTATGGGAAAGGAGAGAATATTGTAACCAATAGGAGATGAACAATTTCAAGTCTTGGAGCATATCAATGACAATGATTACAAACTGGATTTTCTTGGTGAGTAGAATATTTCTGCTACTTTCAACATTGTTCATTTGACTTTCTTTGATGTACTGAATGACTCACAGGTGATTCCTAATAGTTGGAACTACACACCATCGTCAATAAGAATCTCATTGAGTCGAGTAGCTTATGTGATCCTTTGACTATAGGATAACATTGATTTTGTATGAGATCCTCCACACTTTGATGCCATGTATGTCAGAAACCTTTCATGGTCTGGTCTCTAGATGTTCGTTGGGTATGTACCGATGCACTCGTTAATAAAATGCGTATCAAGATAGGATCTGTCGGCTCATATGTGTACCATAAGGGGTTTAAGTATCCATTCGAGTAAGTCACGATTATTAAGAATTTAGCACCAAAGCCAATCATCTAGGGTGGATCGCTTTTATCAGAAATGGTTTCTGATTAAGTTGTTAAGAATCGTGGATATGTCGACATGAGATGTGCTCCTTGGAAACTTGACGATGTATTCTATGTTTCCTAAGCACAACTCGGATAGCCTACGACGGGGGGATTGTTAAACATATATGATGACCTCGACTTGTATAGTTTAGAAAGGTCATTCGTGTATGACGAACGTATCTAGACTTAGAGAGGCCTACAATATGAAGTGTACTCGTTGAGCATTTGGGTAGCCCGATAATTTTTTATAATAAATAATATTCGATATTATAATTATAAACTTAAATAATTATGTATTACTGGATAACATTGATTATTTACTTTGAACTAATTGGATTAATTGGATTAATCCAAAATCACACAAGGATTTTATCGTAATTTCATAAATATCTCAACCATTTGAGGAAATTTTGGTAATTACAAATATGTAATTATAGGTGTATTTTGCTTGATTTAATTGGATTAAATCAAAGTGGTAGACAAAGGTGATTAGTCACACCTAATTATATATATTTGGAAAAATTTGATTAAACCCAACTGAAATTTGATTAAAACTCTTATTAATTAAAAATTGACTAAGTTTTTTTAAAAATAGCAAGCTTGAGGAAGGTTTTAATTAAGCTAAGGATAAGCTAAATAAGCATGATAAGCTTGTGAAAGTTAGGCACAAGTAATTCTTAGAGAAATTAGCCTAAGTTAGAGAATTGTTTAGAGAAGCTTTGGAAGTTCTCTACAACATTCATCTAGGAGAAATTAAGATTGGATCTTGGAGTGAAGCTTGCTAGCATTGGAATCAAGATTGGATCTTGGAGTCAAGCTTGCAAACCTTGGAAGTTCTCCAAACATTTCAATAAGGAGATGAAGATTGGTTCTTTGTATCAACCTCACTAGGAAATTGTTGGATAATTATGACCCATAGCATCACTATTTGTACAGACCATGGTGTTGTTGTACAAATTAACTATGTGACAAAGGAAATTACTATTTTTATCATTTGTAATTAGATTACCTAGATATATAAATGATAAAAGTCCATATCATTAGTACCAGATTAATAAGATATGAGACAATATTAATCCACTAAGGTTTAATCATTAAATATCCCTAGTCGTAGTATTATTGAGACTGGACATCGATAATGCGAAATAGACTAGTATTACACTTGTGCGCGTTATGGAAGCGTAACGGCATAGTTCTCGTATATTTGGGTATTGGATACTCATGCAAGTGTAATAGGAGGTTCTATTTACCGATGGTATGGAAACAGCTTCGCTCTAGATAGACCCCACGGAATCCCATTGGTAGTATGACTATGTGTCTATGGGAGTCCGAATCAGGGTAGGTGTATTTGATCTTAACCTGAGACTTGCATTGCTAATACTTGCGACAATCAGTATACTTTGGTTTTGGTCGTTCGGGGCTTTAACAGGTTCTTTGTATGCCTCTTCTGGGTATACTGAGAATCGTAGTGTATTGGGTGTGATGTCAAGATGGAAGAATCACTTTAGTCATATGGAGATGATGATCACATAGGATACGGAACTGAACTGTTGTATGCTGCAGCTATCGGGATAATATGACAAGGTCATGATTATCCGATTAAAGAGACTAGTTACCAGAGATCCGATATATGCTTCGTACGGGGCAGACACAATTCCAACCCCAGGCCTAGCATGTGACATTCGATACTGGATCGTAATACGCAATACTACGTATGCTACGCCTGACAAAGATTACATATTCCTTTAAAGAATATTTCTGGAGAATTGGGTAGGCACGGTGCTTTGCTAGAAGCCAACCATGTCTTGTAAATCGGTAAGAACGTGGTACCGGGTACGCACGTATTTGGATAGTCCGATGACCGTATTTACAGCCAACATATCCAGGGATCTCTTGGATTGCTTTCCGAAGATTCACCGATGAGATTTGACTCGAACACAAAATTAATCTGGGATTAATTATGAGAGAGAAAATTAATCTGGGATTAATTACGACAATAAATTAATCTGGGATTACTTAAAAGAGAAAGAATTAATCTAGGATAAATTACGTCTAGAATTTATCTGGGATTAAATTCGTCGAGAAAAGAGAACGCGATTAATTTGGAATTAATCGGCAAAATAAATTTAATGGTGAAATTAGATTTTACTATTTAATTTATTTAATTGGGCAAAAATAATATTAGATATATTAATTGAAATTAGATTTCAACGCGGAATTAAAATTGGATTTTAATTCAAACTTACGAATTAATTTAGAATTAATAAGCGACTTACGTAATAATATTGCGAGGTATTATTATTTAATTAAATTAGATTTAATTAAGTCGCAATGGCAAATTCGTTAATTTGGAATTAAACGAACCCGAGCCTGAGTGAAGTTACGCGTTGAGATTATTCGACGTAAATTCAGAATTTACAAGTGGTAGGACCCACTTGACTTACATCACAAGTTTAACATGTGATGGAAGTTGTTTTAGCTTGAGTGTAAAACTTGCTTTACTTGTTTTTTACTCAACACACTTTGTAATTGTGAAAAAATGATAGGATTAATTTTCCCCAAAATATAGGCTTGGTCGAATATGACCTTAGATGACTCATGGTAGAATTTTGGAAATTTAACAATTGGATGTGTCAAATGGCATGATAGATATATTGAATGTTGATTTAATTAGATTGAAATCAAATTGAATGATTTTTGTATGCCTTTGCCGTGAGCCTTGATGCATGTTATAAGATTGATTTTGCTTCAATTTGTGTTGGACATGAATTGGAAATGTAGAGCATGATTAATTGAATTAATTAGTGTTTTGGAAGCATTAGATTAATTAATTAATTATGGTAATTACACTTGAATTGAATTAATTTGTAATTTGGAATAATAAGTTAATTTAATTTATTGTATTTGGGCTTAATGAGCTTGGTTGGGCCAAGTTTGGTTTAGGATAATTGGTTGGATCCAATTGGGCCTAAAACCATTTCCATAAAGTCCAAATATGATAATTGGGCCTTTAAAATTTTAATTGGGCCTAATGGGCCTAAATTGATTTTTGGCATAGGGTGATTCCTAATTGGGCCTTGGCATCTTGGGTTTGACCCATAATTGCCAAAGCCCATGCCTAAAGAATTAATTAAAAGCCCATTGGACTTTAATTTAATAGTATTGGATACTAATTGGGCCTTTGAGACCCAATTGGATTGGATTTGGAATCCAAGTCCTTAAATGCACTATTGAAAGTGTAATTATTTAATTTGGAATTAAATATGAATTAGTATTGAATATAATTTAAATTGGATTTAAAATTGTAGTTCGATATAATTCAAGAATACGTACTTTGAGTATTTATTCTTAAACGAGTTGGACTCGCGCAAATCAAATCGTTGTTTGAACATTGGATGGTCATTAATCAAAGATTAATTAATTGGATTAGATTGATTGAATAACATGCTTTGTGTGAATACTTGGATGTATTGAATGAATAATGTATATCAGATGGATATTAGAAGGGTAAGGGCAATTTTGGAAATTGTTATAATAAATTTAGAATTTATTAAATTGCACCTGTGTGTCCAGCCTATTATCTCCTTATCTCATTGTATTTATCTTCTCACCAATTGCCCTCAATGTAAATGAGGTTTCTTTAGAAGTATTATGTAATTCGGTAGAAGTATAAATAATGCTAGCTGGAGAGAGAAAAAAGAGAGATTTGTTCTAGGAACAAGTTTGTTGTATATTCATCCGCATATCATTATTAATTTTATCGCGCCTGCTTTTAGAATGCATGTTTAAGGGTGTATGATGAGACCTAATTAAAGATAATAAATTTGTTGCCAAATCGGTACAAAAACCCTCATTTTATATTAAGCGTTTTTCCTTCCATTGAGTGATTCTCTCTCAAGATCCAAGATTGGCATTGGTTTGTTGACCAAAGTCAAGACCTTTGTCCATCGCGGATGTGTTTGAATCATGAAAGCTTTGTTCCATATCTTACGCCTTGGGCAAGTTGTGATTTGTTGGCCAAAGTCAAGGTCACTTTTTGTTCATCAGCCTCGATTACGAAGCTTTCCCACTTTCAATGGGTCACGCTTAACTGGTTTCATTAAGCTTGTTGAGCCAAAGCCAAGGCTTAGTTGATTCAGAGGAAAAAGGTTAGGGAATATATTGGATATATTGGCATATATTGGATATATGTTTCGGACTTGGAGGTCCACCTACTGGATCTAGGAATTGGATGGGATCCAATTGATCTTAGAGATCGACCTAGTTACGTTTCATACAACTTGTTGGCCAAAGTCAAGGTTGTGTGTTATTTAACGGGATCCTAGCCCACTAGGAAACTATGTTTCCCGAGTACTCCACAGAGGGTTAGAGGCTCGCCGAAAAATAGTAGGAGGCAAGAATTAAATTTTCAATTTCGTTTAGATACTAGCCAATACGCGCTCATTTCAATTTTCGTCATTAATTATTAATATATATATTAGTTGGACTAATATTCAATTGTTGTTTTAATTGAATAGTTGGACTGTATTCAAACTACTTCATTTATAGTTGATTATATAATTGGATTAGAGTAATCAATATATTTGAATTTAACCAATCAAATTGTAGTTAATTATATAGTTAGACTATAGTAATCATTACATTATATTGTACCCGAAATCATTGATTGGATAGTTGGACTATAACAATCAAGATGATTTGAAAGATTAGCGTCAAAGGACATAATCCTAGGTGAAAAATGCCTTTTACGGCTTTAATTTTCATATTGGGAAATGAATCTCAGGATAGTCCTGGGAGTTAAGAAGTTACTATATTTGATAGAGCAAGCTCTCGGGCCTGAGCCTAGAGTTGAGCGAATAGTAGAACATGAGCTTTAGAAGACTCAGTGTGATGATAACTTTAGTGCTCAATCCGTTATGCTTGCCGCAATGACTCCTTAATTTCTTCGTCAGAACTAAGGATTAGATCCTTAAACCATGATGTTGAAATTAAAGGATCTTCGTAGATCTATTATTAGATCTTAGAAGTACTAATTGCAATAGAAAACTCTTGGATATTTAATGGCTATGCTCAAGGAGACAGAGCCAGAGCTTGCAAAAGGGCAAGATGTGCAAGGCGCATCTTACTTTGACATCCCAGAAGGCCAAGGCTTGGCTGAAGGCTTCTGAGAGTGTGAAGAAAAGGGCAAGGCTAAATCGTCACAGTCTTCTAGGAAGACAAAGGACATATCCCAAGATGTCTACCTAAACTGTGGCAAACGGGGTCACTGGAAGCGTGACTGCCGTATGGACAAGGTAGACATGAAGGAAGTGAAGACGGACAAGGCTCCGGCTTCAGGTATGTTTGTTATAAACATGTCCACAGCTAGTTTTAAAATTGGATTTTAGATACTGGATGTGGTACATAAATATATGTACTGATGTGCGGGATCTGCTGATTAGCAGGAGACTGGCTTCAGTTGAGATCGACCTATTAGTTGGAAACGGGACGAGAGTCGCTGTTTTGGCTGTGGGAACCTAAGTTTTGGAACTGCCCTTTGGGCATGTACTTAAATTAGGAGACTGTTATAATATACCTAGTTTGACTAGAAATATTATCTCTATATATAGTTTAACCCGTTGCGGGTATATCTTTATATTCTAGAACACTAAGTGTTTTGTTTATAAAGATGATATTGAGATAAGCACATTAGATGTGAATAACGGTATTTATATTTAGATTATAAATGAATCTCAAACATATAATATGACGAACAAAAGTTCAAACTGTATAAATCTGCTGAGACTTAAAAGTGGCATTATTGTTTGGAATACATTAACAAGACTCATATATCCACACTTTCGAAGAGTGGATACTAGGACAGATTTGATTCTAATTCAAATGATGTCTACGAATCTAGTTTATTAGGCAAAGTGCCTCAAAACACATTTTACTTGGTAAAAGTGCAAATGCCACCGATCTGTTAGCCCTCGTTCATAGTGACGTAAGTGGGCCCATGTCTAGCTAGGCTAGAGGTGGATATGAATACTTCGTAACCTTTACGGATATGGCATCGCGTTACGGTTATGTGTATCTTAGAAACACAAGTCAGAAACTTATAGAGTTTCGACACGAAGTAAGAAAACGGACTGGTAAAAGTATTAAAAATATTACGGTCGGACCATAGTGTAAAATACTTAAACATATGAGTTTCAAGATTACATGAAAGTGTATGGTATTCTTTCACAGTGGACTCCTCCTGGGACAACTCAATTGACGGTGTGTCCGATAAGAGAAATCAAACTTTGTTGGACATGGTAAGGTTAATGATGAGTCGCTCTGAGCTACCAATTTCCTTCTGAGGATACACATTAAACAGTACAATACTTATTTTGAATAAGGTTCCATGAATTTCAGTTAGACAGAATTCATGTTAGATATGAACGGGAAGGAAACCGGGTTTCTCGTTCCTGAAGATTTGGGGATGTTGGGCATATAATTGAATGTTTGGATGATACCAAACTAGAACCCAAATCGGATAAGTGCCTATTTTCAGGTTGTCCTAGGGAAACCAAAGTATAATAATTATACAACTCACAAGAGAGCAATATAATTGTTACTCTCCATGCGGTTTTCCTAAGAGGAATACCTTAATGCAGTGGTAAGTGGGAGGAAAGTAAAACTCGATGAAAATCGGAGTAATACTATTCCAGGCACCGAGTCCTCACGGAACACCAACAGTTCATCATCGATGAAACTGTAGCAATAATCTTCGAATACACAAGAACCGCGTAGGTCAGAGAGAGTCAGAAAAAAACCTGGGAGGTATGGGTTTCTGATCTCACCTCATGTAGATATCAATCTTATTGAGGAAGACTAACCGGCTACGTATGAGGAAGTGATACAAGGTATCGACTCCTTTTATGGCAAAGTGCCATGAAGTCTGAAATGGATTCCATGTATAAAACCAAGTTTGGACACTGGTTGATGTACCAGAAGGCATTATGCCTATTGGTACTATATGAGTCTTCAAGGAAGACATACAAGGATGGCAACATATAAATGTACAAGGCTAGGCTTGTAGCGAAAGGGTATCGTCATCAACATGGTGTTGATAAAGATGAAACTTTTTCACTTGTTGTCATGATTAAATCCATTTGGATAATGCTTGTATTGCTGCATATTTCTTTTATGAACTATGACAGATGAATGCCAAAATTGCTTTCCTTAACGGAAACCTTTTGGAGGATGTTTATAAACATTCTGACGGTTTTATCGTGCCGAAACATGCAAACAAGGTTTGCAAGTTAAATCGATTCATTTATGGATTAAAGCAAGCATTGTGTTCTTGGAACCAACATTTTGATAAGATCATATTGGTATATGATTTCATTCAAAATGAATATGATTCTTGTGTATATAAGAAGGTTAGTGGGAGCGCACTGACAATAAATTTCCTATTCGTTGATGAAGTATTGCTTCTTAGCAATAACATTCCCATAATATAATCGGTGAAAGCTTGGCTTTCATTAAAATTCTCCATGGAATACCTGGGAGAAGCAGGATTTATTCTAGGAATAAAGATCTACTGGGATAGATCTAGAAAGCTGCTGACAACCTCCCAGAGTTCGTATGTTTTTTGAAATGTATGTGACCTGATGTCTCATATGCTTTGAGCATATGTAGACGCTATAGGCCAATCCAGGTGATGGTCACTGGATTTATGTAAAGAACATCCTTGAGTATCTTAGACGAACTAAGGATGCTTTCTTAATTTATGGAGAACAAGAACTTGAGGTATCTGGGTTCACCGTTGCAAGTTTCCAAACCGACAAAGACGACTTTAAGTCGCAATAAAGGTACATATTTAGTTTGAATAATGGAACAATGAGCTAGAAATCTTCCAAGCAAGATATTGTTGCCGAATAAATAACAAAGCGGAACATTGATGTAGCGGAGGCAGCAAAAGAAGCATTTTGGATCTATAAATCCTAATTGGATTAGGTGTACTTCTATTAGCAGCTGAGCTAGGCTACAGCGTAAGCTGAGGAATCGCGGTCTCATCAATGATCCAAGTATATACTTTGACTATTTCATATGAATCGTCAGATCATACATCGTGGCGATGTGATGATTGAATAAAACGCATCAGATGATAACATGTAAATCCGCTGACGAAAGCTGTTTCTCAGCAGAAGTTTGAGCGACCCGTATATAGTTCAGGTGTAGGACACTTGAGTGATTGGCTATAGGCCAAATGGGAGATTGTTGGATAATTATGACCCATAGCATCACTATTTGTACAACATGGTGTTGTTGTACAAATTAACTATGTGACAAAGGAAATTACTCTTTTATCATTTATAATTAGATTACCTAGATATATAAATGATAAAAGTCCATATGATTAGTACCAGATTAATAAGATATGAGACAATATTAATCCACTAAGGTTTAATCATTAAATATCCCTAGTCGTAGTATTATCGAGATTGGATATCGATAATACGGAATAGACTAGTATTGTACTTGTGCGCGTTATGAGGGCATAACGGCATAGTTCTCATAATTTAAGTATATGATACTTATGCAAGTGCGATAGGAGGTTGTGTTTTACCGATGGTACGGAAAACAGCTTCGCTCTGGATAGACCCCGCGGAATCCCATTGGTAGTATGTATATGTGTCTATGGGAGTCCGCTCAGGGTAGGTGTATTTGGTCTTAACCTGAGACTTGCATCGCTAGTACTTGCGACAATCGGTAAACTTTGGTTTTGGTCGTCCAGGGTTTAACAGGTTTGTGTACGCCTCTTTTGGGTTTATTGAGAATCGTAGTGTATTGGATGTGATGTCAAGACAGAATTATCACTTTAGACATATGGAGATGATGATCATGCAGGGATTCAGAACTGGTTCTCTATTGTGTTGCAACCATCGGGATAATATGACAAGGTCATGATTATCCGATTCAAAGAGACTAGTTGCTTGATATCCGATATGTGCTTCGTATGGGGCAGACACTATTCCAGCCCCAGGCCTTGCACGTGACATCCGATATTGGATCGTAATACACAATACTATGGTATACTACGCCTGATAAAGATCGTATATTCCATTAAGAATATTTCTGGAGAATTGGGTAGGCATGACGCTTTGCTAGAAGCCAACCTTGTCTCGTAAATCGGTAAAAACGTAGTACGAGGTACGTACATGTTCGGATAGTCCGACGACCGTATTTACTGCCAACATATCCAGGAATTAATCTGGATTCCCGAAGATTCACCGATCACGTATGATTCGAGCTTAATTAATCTGGGATTAATTGTGGAGAGACTTTATCTTGGATAAAGTACTATTTGAAGAGAGAGAAAGATTAATTTGGAATTAATCATTAAAATAATATATTCGATATATTATTCGGAATTAGATTTCAACGCGGAATTAAATTTAGATTTTAATTCGGGCAAACGAGTTAATTTAGAATTAATTCGTTAGCGACGTGAATAGTAATTTTGCTAGGCATAATTATTTAATTAAATTCGATTTAAATTACGTTGCGATGGAAGTTCGTTAATTCGGAATTAGCGAACCCGAGCCCAGGAGTGTTTGCGGGCCACTCGTATTCGGAATCGAGTGGGGCCCACATGTCACATCAACCATCACATCACAAGTCACTTTAACACTTTATTTTGTTGTTTTAGGATGGTTGTTGGTGAAGAGTGTAAAAACACTCCAAGTTAAAGTATGTTGATTGGCTTTTACCAACCAAGTTTGGTATATCAATTATTATTGTTTTTGAAACAAATATAATTGATTTTGTAATCAAATACATACTTTTTCTCTCTCCAAATTGCCGAAACCAGTGAAGCAATTTTCTCTCCCATTTCTTCATTTCTTGGCCGAAATTGAAGGGAAAAATTGATAGATTTTGTTGCAAAATTTATCATAAGGGCTAGCACTCTTCAAGGGATCATACAGGTGATTAGGGAAACCTATTCAAGAGCTTGGAAAGACAAAACAAAGCTTGGAGCATTGTGGACTGCCTTGGCCGAATCTTGGACTGCTTGGAGGGAAAAAATTTTGTTGTTTGACGCATCCAAAACCGATCAATGTAAGTGTGTTTTCTGCCTCTCTTCTTCGTTATTCATTCGCATTTCTTTGTTCATTATGATCTTGGGACTAATCATAGAAACCAACAATGGTATCAGAGCATAAAATGAGCATGAAATGTATTAGGGTAAAATTTGGGGAAAATCAATGTGAGCATGATTTGATTAAATTGAATGGTTAAGTATGCTTGTATATTGATATATTGAGGTTGGATAAGATCAATTTCAACAAATATTGATTGGATCAAAATTTGCCCCACCTTAAGGCTTGGCCGAATATGAGTAGTACCCTAGGCTCTTGGAAAATTTTGTTTTGATGATCATTGGATGAGTTGAAACGAATGAAAAGTCGATTTGTAATTCGATCGGATTGAAAAACGAAATCAGACTTAAAAGCTTACCTTGGCCGAGAGCTATATGGCATGTATGGACTTGATTTTTTGATTCAAAAATTGTTGGACAATAATTGAACAATTAGATACATAATTAATTGGTTAAATTGTATTTTGGAAATATTTATTTAGTTAATTAATTGATGTATTACACTTTAATTAATTAAGTTATAAAATTTAGAATTTTAAAATTTGGTTAATGGGCTTAATTTTGAATTGGGCTTGAAATTATTGTATTTGGGCATAATGGGCTTGGTTGGCCCAAGTTGGTTTAGGCCAATTGGATTGGATCCAAATTGGGCCTAAATCATTCCATTAAGTCCAAATGTAATAAATGGGCTTTAAAAGTTTAATTGGGCCTTATGGGCTTGATATTGTTTTCTTGGCAAATGAGGGTGATTCCTTACTTGGGCTTGGTAATTGGGTTTGACCCGTATTGACCAAAGCCCATGCCTTATGAAATCAATTGAAAGCCCATCGGACTTTAATTAAACGAACATTGGATGTTAGTTGGGCTTTGAGACCCGATAAGATTAGATTTGGAATCTAAGTCGTTAAAGCGCATTAAAAAGTGTAAATATTTAATTTGGAATTAAATAAGTTGAATTAGTATTGAATACGGATTAAATTAGATTTAACGAGTAGTTCGATATAATTCAAGAATTCGTACTTTGAGTACTTATTCTCAACGATTCGTCTGGACTCGCAAAATCAAATCGTTGTTTGAACATTGGATGATCACATAATTCAAAGACTAATTAATTGGATTAGATTGGTTGTAATGCATGCTATGAATGAATATATGGATGTTGAATGAATAGCGTATATCGGATGGATATTAGAAGGGAAAGGGTAATTTTGAAATTATTGTAAATTTGAAATTTATAAATTGGACCTGCGTGTCCAGCCTTATCTCTCATTATTCTTTGTATTCTCTTCTCACCTAATTCCCCTCAATGTTAATGAGGTTTCTATTATTGTATTATGTAATTGGGTAGAAGTAGAATAGTGCTAGCCAGGGAGAGGAAATGGTTCGATTTGTTTTAGGAACAATTTATTTAAATATCCATCCGCATATCGTTATTAATTTACTTTCGCGCCTTATGATGTTTTAGAAGCATGCTTAAGGGTGTATGATGAGACCTTAACAAAGATAATAAATTGGTTGCCAATTTACGCAAAAACCCTCAAAATCATATTAAGCGTTTTTCCTTCCATTGAGTGATTCTTACTCAAGATCCAAAGTTGGCATTGGTTTGTTGGCCAAAGTCAAGACCTTTGTCAATTGCGGATGTGTTTGAATCATGAGAGTTTTGTTCCATATCGGTGTCTTGTCCAAGTCGTGATTTGTTGGCCAAAGTCAAGATCATTTCTTGTCCATCGACATTGATTACGAAGCTTTCCATGTCAATGGGTCCCGCTTAACTGGAATCATTAAGCTTGTTGTGCCAAAGCCAAGGCTTAGTTGATTCAGAGGAAAAAGGTTAGGAAAATATATTGGATATATTGGCATATATACTGTATATATGTTTCGGACTTGGATGTCCACCTACCGGATCTAGGAATTGGATTAGATCCAATTGATCTTCGAGATCTACCTAGTTAAATATCATACAGCTGTTGGCCAAAGTCAAGGTTGTGTGTTATTTAACGGGATCCTAGCCCACTAGGAAACTGGGTTTCCCGAGTACTCGACAGAGGGTTAGAGGCTCGCCGAAAAATAGTGGGAGGCTAGTATTGAATTTGCAATTTCATTCAGATACTTAGCTTTACGCGCTTTCAATTATTTCGTCAAAATTATTTTTTAGTTGGACTAATATAATGTTATTTTTCTTGTAACAGTTAGACTGTACCCATATCGTTGATTAGATAGTTAGACTATCGTAATCAAGATGACAGGAAAGGGAAATGTCTGAGACATTATCATGGGCAAAAATGTCTTCAAGGGCACGAACTTTGCCGATTGGGAAATGAATCTGAGGATAGTCCTTGGAGCCGAGAGGCTGCTATATACTATACAGAGACCTCTTGGGCCTAAGCCCAAACCTGATGAGTTACTTGAGCTGGAGCTTTGGAAGACTCACAGCGATGATTGTGAAACTGCTCAGTCAATTATGCTTGCTGCTATGACTCAGCATTTCCGTCGACAAAACAGGACTTGGATCCCTATAACATGTTGGCGAGGTTACACGATCTTCACCGATCTAACCGAAGGTCGCAAGATATGAGTTAGTAAAGAAGCTCTTCCGTTCACGTATGTCAGAAGGCATGTCTGTTGAGTCCCATGTGGCACAGATGATTGCTGACATAGATGAGCTGGCTAAGATGGGGATAGTCTTAGAGGCTGAGATTACCATAGATATGATCTTGAATCTCTCCCCGACACTTGGAAACAGTTCATCATAAGCTATAACCTGATGAACACTGATGATACTCTTGGAGAGTTGTTGTCAATTCTCAAGGAAGCTGAAAAGAGATGCTTAAGGGCAACAAGCGCGAGGCGCACTTTGCTTCGACATCTCAGACACCGAGGGCTGGGCCCAAGGCGACTGGAGGTGTGAAGAAGAAGAAGCATAAAAGAAAGGGCAAGGCCAATCGTCGTCAAGGGCTTCTGGGAAGCCTAAGGACAAATCTCAGGATGTTTGCCTCCAGTGCGGCAAGCGGGGTCACTGGAAGCGTGACTGCCGCGAGTACAAGGCGCTCTAGAAAGAGATTAAAGCGGGCAAGGCACCGGCTTCAGGTATGTTTGTTATTGAAATAAACATGACTACTTCTAGTTTTAAAAATTGGATTTTTGATTCTGGTTGTGGTACTCACATATGTACTGATGTGCAGGATCTGTGATTAGCAGGAGACTGGCCTCAGGGAGATTGATCTACGCGTCGGAAATGGGGCACCAGTCGCCGTTTTGGCCGTTGGCACTTTTGTTTTAGAACTGCCCTCGGGGCATGTACTTGAACTTAATGACTGTTATTATGTACCTAGTTTGACTAGGAATATTATTTTCTATCTATGTTAACCCAATGTGGGTATACTTTTGTATTTAGAACACTGGGTGTTTTATGTATAAAAATGATGTAGAAATTTGCACTGCTGTTGCAAATAATGGTCTTTATATTTTGAATATAAATCAATCTCAACATATACATAACAAACAAAAGGCTCAAAATGAGTAACAAAGATGAAACTTATATGTGGCACTGTCGTCTGGGACACATAAACAAGACTCGCATATCCACACTTTCGAAGAGTGGGTACTTGGACGGATTTGATCCAAATTCATATGACGTCTGCGAATCTTGCTTATTAGGCAAAATGCCTAAATCACCTTTTAGCGGTAAAAGTGAACGCGCCACTGAACTGTTAGCCCTCGTTCATAGTGACGTATGTGGGCCCATGTCTAGCCAGGCTAGAGGTGGATACGAATACTTCGTAACCTTTACGGATGATGCATCACGTTATGGTTATGTGTATCTTATGAGACACAAGTCGGAAACTTTTGAGAAATTCAAAGAGTTTCGACACGAAGTTGAAAAACAGACCGGCAAGAGTATAAAGACATTACGGTCGGACCGTGGTGGCGAATACTTGAGCAATGAGTTTCTAGATTACTTGAAAGAATATGGTATTCTTTCACAGTGGACTCCTCCTGGAACACCGCAATTAAACGGTGTGTCCGAACGGAGAAACCGAACTTTGTTGGACATGGTTAGGTCTATGATGAGTCGCACTGAGCTACCTGTTTCCTTCTGGGGATATGCATTAAACAGTGCAATTCTTATTTTGAATAAGGTTCCGTCAAAGTCTGTACAACAGACACCATATGAGATATGGACAGGAAAGAAACCGGGTTTCTCATTCCTGAAGATTTGGGGATGCTGGGCATACGTCAAACGTTTGGAAGGTACCAAACTTGAGCCCAAATCGGATAAATGCCTATTCGTAGGATATCCTAGGGAAACCAAAGGATATTACTTCTATCACCCACGAGAGAACAAAGTATTTGTTGCTCTACATGCGGTTTTCCTTGAGAAGGATTCCTAAATGCAGTGGTTAGTGGGAGGAAAGTAGAACTCGATGAAAATCGGAGTGATACTGTTCCTGGCATAGAATCCTCAACGGAACAAGAACAGTCCATCCGGGATGAGACTGTACCACAATCTTCTATTACACAAGGACGCGTAGGTCGGAGAGAGTCAGGAAACAACCTGAGAGGTATGGGTTTTGATCTCACCTCATGTAGATATTAATCTCATTGAGGATAACGAACCGGCTACGTATGAGGAAGCGATACAAGATATCGATTCCGCTTTATGGCAAGAAGCCATGAAGTCCGAAATGGATTCCATGTACACCAACCAAGTTTGGACACTGGTTGATGCACCAGAAGGCGTAAAGCCTATTGGTTGCAAATGGGTCTTCAAGAAGAAGACCGACATGGATGGCAACGTACAAACGTACAAAGCTAGGCTTGTAGCGAAGGGGTATCGTCAACGACATGGTGTCGATTACGACGAAACTTTCTCACCCGTTGCCATGATTAAATCCATTCGGATAATGCTTGCTATTGCTGCATATTTCGATTACGAGATATGGCAGATGGACGTTAAAACCGCTTTCCTTAATGGAAACCTTTTGGAGGATTTTAATATCCACAGCCTGACGGTTTTATCGTGCCTAGACTTGCAAACAAGGTTTGTTAGTTAAATCGGTCCATTTATGGACTGAAGCAAGCATCACGGTCATGGAACCAACGTTTTGATGAGATCATAAAAGAATATGATTTCATTCAAAACGAAGATGATCCTTGTGTATATAAGAAGGTTAGTGGGAGAGCACTGACTTTTATTGTCCTTTATGTTGATGATGCGATGTATTGCTTATAGGCAATGACATTCCCATGCTAACGTCGGTGAAAGCTTGGCTTTCATTGAAATTCTCCATGAAAGATCTGGGAGAAGCAGCCTTTATTCTGGGAATAAAGATCTACCGGGATAGATCTAAAAAGCTGCTTGGACTCTCCCAGAGCACGTACATTGACAAAGTGTTGAAGAGATTCAATATGGATCAGTCCAAGAGAGGACTGTTGCCAGTGTCACATGGCGTCTATCTATTTAAGGACATGTGTCCTAAAACTCAAGATGAGAGAGACAACATGAGTCGGATACCGTTCGCCTCGGAAGTCGGATCGATCATGTATGCCATGATATGTACGCGACCTGATGTCTCCTATGCTTTGAGCATGTGTAGTCGCTATCAGGCCGATCTAGGTGAAGGTCACTGGATGGCGGTTAAGAACATCCTTAAGTATCTTAGACAAACTAAGGATGCTTTCTTAATCTATGGAGATGGAGAACTTGAGGTAACTGGGTATACCGATGCAAGTTTCCAAACCGACAAAGACGACTGCAAGTCCAATCCAGGTACATATTTTTTTTTTGAATAACGGAGCAGTGAGCTGGAAATCTTCCAAGCAGAGACTGTTGCCGATTCAACAACAGAAGCGGAGTACATTACTGCAGCTGAAGCAGCAAAGGAAGCAGTTTGGATCCGAAAATTCCTAATTGGATTAGGAGTAGTTTCGTTAGCAGCTGAGCCCGTTCCATTGTATTGTGACAATAACGGAGCTATAGCACAGGCTAAGGAACCGCGGTCTCATCAACGATCCAAGCATGTTCTTCGACGTTTCCATCTGATTCATGAGATCATACATCGTGGCGATGTGAAGGTCGAGAAGGTCGCATCAGATGACAACATGGCTGATCCCTGACGAAAGCTATTCCTCAGTAAAGTTTGAGCGACATGTACATAGTTCAGTTGTTAGATGCTTGAGTGACTGGCTTAGGCCAAGTGGGAGATTATTGGACAGTTATGACCCATAGCGTCACTGTTTGTAAAAGACATTGTGTTTTTGTACAATGTGATTTCATTCAACGAATTGATTCTTGTGTATATAAGAAGGTTAGTGGGAGCGCACTGACAATAAATTTCCATTCGTTGATGAAGTATTGCTTCTTAGCAATAACATTCCCATAATATAATCGGTGCAAGCTTGAATTTCATTAAAATTCTCCATGGAATACCTGGGAGAAGCAGGCTTTATTCTAGGAATAAAATCTACTGGGATAGATCTAGAAAGCTGCTGACACCCTCCCAGAGTTCGTATGTTTTTGGAAATGTATGCCCTGTCTGTCCCTGATGTCTCTATGCTTTGAGCATATGTAGACGCTATAAGGCCCATCCAGGTGATGGTCACTGGATTGATGTAAAGAACATCCTTGAGTATCTTACTAACACTAGGATGCTTTCTTAATTTATGGAGAATGAGAACTTGAGGTACTGGGTTCACCGTTGCAAGTTTCCAAACCGACAAAGACGACTTTAAGTCACAATAAGGGTCATATTTAGTTTGAATAATGGAACAGAGAGCTGGAAATCTTCCAAGCAGAATATCGTTGCCGAATAAAAACAAAAGCAGAACATTGCTGTAGCTGAGGCAGCAAAAGAAGCATTTTGGATCTATATAATCCTAATTGGATTAGGTGTACTTCTATTAGCAGCTGAGCTAGGCTACAGCGTAAGCTGAGGAACCGCGATCTCATCAATGATCCAAGTATATACTTCGACTATTTCATCTGATTCGTCAGATCATACATCGTGGCGATGTGATGATCGAATAAAACGCATCAGATGATAACATTGCAAATCCGCTGACGAAAGCAGTTTCTCAGCAGAAATTTGAGCGACCCGTACATAGTTCAGGTGTAGGACACTTGAGTGATTGGTTATAGGCCAAGTGGGAGATTGTTGGATAATTATGACCCATAGCATCACTATTTGTACATAACATGGTGTTGTTCTACAAATTAACTATGTGACAAAGGAAATTGCTCTTTTATCATTTATAATTAGATTACCTAGATATATAAATGATAAAAGTCCATATGATTAGTAACGGATTAATAAGATATGAGACAATATTAATCCACTAAGGTTTAATCATTAAATATCCCTAGTCATAGTATTATCGAGACTGGACATCGATAATGCGGAATATACTAGTATTACACTTGTGTGCATTATGGAAGCGTAACGGCATAGTTCTCGTATATTTGGGTATTGGATACTCATGCAAGTGTAATAGGAAGTTCTGTTTACCGATGGTAAGGAAACAGCTTCACTCTGGATAGACCCCTCGGAATCCCATTGGTAGTATGACTATGTGTCTATGGGAGTCCGAATCAGGGTAGGTGTATTTGGTCTTAACCTGAGACTTGCATCGCTAATACTTGCGACAATCAGTATACTTTGGTTTTGGTTGTCCGGGGCTTTAACAGATTATATGTACGCCTCTTCTGGGTATACTAAGAATCGTAGTGTATTGGGTGTGATGTCAAGATTGAAGTATCACTTCAGTCATACAGAGATGATGATCACGCAGGATACAGAACTGGTACTCTTGTATGCTGCAGCTATCGGGATAATATGACAAGGTCATGATTATCCGATTAAAGAGACTAGTTACCAGAGATCCGATATATGCTTCGTACTGGGCAGAAACAATTCCAGCCTCAGGCCTAGCATGTGACATTCGATATTGGATCGTAATACGCAATACTGTTGGACAGTTATGACCCATAGCGTCACTGTTTGTAAAAGACATTGTGTTTTTGTACAAAATTAACTTTGTAGTAATGAAATTGCATTTTACCGTTTTGTAATTTATTTACTTTCATAAATAAATGGTAAAAGTCCATATGATTAGTTCCGGATTGAGATGATATGAGACAATATCAATCCATAAAGGTTTAATCATTAAATATCCCTAGTCGTAGTATTATCGAGATTGGACATCGATAATGCGGAATAGACTAGTATTGCACTTGTGCGCGTTGTAAGGGCATAACGGCATAGTTCTCATAAATTTAAGTATATGATACTTATGCAAGTGCGATAGGAGGTTGTGTTTTACCGATGGTACGCAAAACAGCTTCGCTCTGGATAGACCCCGCGGAATCCCATTGGTAGTATGTATATGTGTCTATGGGAGTCCGCTTCAGGGTAGGTGTATTTGGTCTTAACCTGAGACTTGCATCGCTAGTACTTGCGACAATCGGTAAACTTTGGTTTTGGTCGTCCAGGGTTTTAACAGGTTCTGTGTACGCCTCTTCTGGGTTTATTGAGAATCGTAGTGTATTGGATGTGATGTCAAGACGGAAGTATCACTTCAGACATATGGAGATGATGATCACACAGGGATTCAGAACTGGTTCTCTATTGTGTTGCAACCATCGGGATAATATGACAAGGTAATGATTATCCGATTTAAAGAGACTAGTTGCTTGATATCCGATATGTGCTTCGTACGGGGCAGACACTATTCCAGCCCCAGGCCTTGCACGTGACATCCGATACTAGATCGCAATACACAATACTACGGTATACTACACCTGATAAAGATCGTTTATTCCATTAAGAATATTTCTGGAGAATTGGGTAGGCATGGCGCTTTGTTAGAAGCCAACCTTGTCTCGTAAATCGATAAAAACGTAGTACGAGGTACGTACGTGTTCGGATAGTCCGACGATCGTATTTACTGCCAACATATCCAGGGATCTCTTGGGTCGCTTACCGAAGATTCACCGATCACGTATGATTCGAGCTTAATTAATCTGGGATTAATTGCGGAGAGACTTTATCTTGGATAAAGTATTATTTGAAGAGAGAGAAAGATTAATTTGGAATTAATCATTAAAATAATATATTCGATATATTATTCGGAATTAGATTTTGACGCGGAATTAAAATTAGATTTTAATTCGGGCAAACGAGTTAATTTAGAATTAATTCACTAGCGACGTGAATAGTAATTTTGCTAGGCATAATTATTTAATTAAATTCGATTTAAATTACGTCGCGATGGAAGTTCGTTAATTCAGAATTAGCGAACCCGAGCCCGGGAGTGTTTACGGGCCCACTCGCATTCGGAATCGAGTGGGGCCCACATGTCACATCAACCATCACATCACATGTCACTTTACACTTAGTTTGATGTGTTTAGGTATGGTTGTTGGTGAAGAGTGTAAAACACTCCAAGTTAAAGTATGTTGATTGACTTTTACCAACAAGGTTTGGTATATCAATTATTATTATTTTAGAAACAAATATAATTGATTTTGTAAATCAAATACATAACTTCTTCTCTCTCCCAAATTGCCGAAACCAGTGAAGCAATTTTCTCTCCCATTTCTTTCATTTCTTGGCCGAAATTGAAGGGAAAAATTGATAAGATTTTGTTGCAAAATTTATCATAAGGGCTAGCACTCTTCAAGGGATCATACAAGGTGATTAGGGAAACTTATTCAAGAGCTTGGAAAGACAAAACAAAGCTTGGAGCATTGTGGACTGCCTTGGCCGAATCTTGGACTGCTTGGAGGGAAAAAATTTTGTTGTTTGACGCATCCAAAACCGATCGATGTAAGTGTATTTCCGCCACTCTTCTTCGTTAATCATTTGCATTTCTTTGTTCATTATGATCTTGGGACTAATCATAGAAACCAACAAATACTATGTATGATACGCCTGACAAAGACTACATATTCCTTAAAAGAATATTTCTGGAGAATTGGGTAGGCACGGTGCTTTGCTAGAAGCCAACCATGTATTGTAAATCGGTAAGAACGTGGTACCGGGTGTGCACGTATTCGGATAGTCTGATGACCGTATTTACTGCCAACATATCCAGCGATCTCTTGGGTCGCTTTCCGAAGATTCACCAATGAGATTTGACTCGAACACAAAATTAATCTGGGATTAATTATGAGAGAGAAAATTAATCTGGGATTAATTACGGTAATAAATTAATCTGGGATTAATTAAAAGAGAAAGAATTAATCTAGGATTAATTACGTTGAGAATTTATCTGGGATTAAATTCGTCGAGAAGAGTGAACGCGATTATATTTTACTATTTAATTTATTTAATTGGGCTAAAATAATATATTAGATATATTAATTGAAATTAGATTTCAACGCGGAAATAAAATTGGATTTTAATTCAAACGAACGAATTAATTTGGAATTAATTCGTAAGCGACTTACGTAATAATATTGCGAGGCATTATTATTTAATTAAATTGGATTTAATTAAGTCGCAGCGGCAAATTCATTAATTTGGAATTAAACGAATCCAAGCCCAAGCGAAGTTACGCGTTGAGATTGTTCGACGTAAATTCGGAATTTACAAGTGGTGGGACCCACTTGACTTACATCACAAGTTTGACATGTGATGGAAGTTGTTTTAGCTTGAGTGTAAAACTTGCTTTACTTGTTTTTTACTCAACACACTTTGTAATTGTTTATTCATTTTTGAATGACATATACCAAACTAGGATTTGGTAAATGTTTTATGATTTTGGAAATCAAAAATTACATTATTCTCTTCTCTCCCTCCTTTTGCCGTGAAACTCTCTCTCCCTCCATGGAATTTTGTAGGAAAAATTCAAGCAAGCTAGCACTTAAAGAGACAAATGAGGTGATAGGGAAACTAATCCATGAGTTTGGAATGCAAACACAAGGCTTGGAGCTTCCATTACATCCAACAAAGAAAGAAAAAGTTTTGAACTCAATCCGATCAATGTGAGTAATTCCGCAACTCTTTTGATTTTATTCACACACAAATCACTCTTAGATGATCTTGGATTGTTCTAGGAACACTTACAGAAATTTAAACTTCTCTTAAGCTATGTTCTTCATTAGTGAGTTATCGTTAGTGAGACATATAGTGATGAATTATGTATTGGACACATAATTTCATAGCTTAAAGTTGAAATATGGCTAATGAATTGTGTTAGGATGCTTTGGAAGTATAAACACAATATGCTTGTAATTAGATCAAAGATGTTCATGTTGGACATGAAATAATTAATTAGAATTTGGAACTCTAGATTACAGCTTAGAGTTATTGTTACCATTCTAGAATCACTTGACCACCTTTGAGTGACCTATAATTATTCATGAGTCATTTCATTGTGGGATTCTAAATTAGTTTGTGTTTTGATTCAAACAAATACATATATATTTTTAGAATACATGTATGTTAGTTGTATAAAATGTGTTGTTGGTGGTTATGATGCAAAAATTAGATTTTAGATATATTGAAGTATTAGGAGAAAATTGGAAGTGTTTAGTATTGGTTTGAAGTTGAAATTGCTCAGTGCCTAGGGCAGCGTCGCGACTCTAACCCTCCAGCATCGCGACACTGAGCATTAGACTTACAAGCATCGTGACACCCACCCTTACGCGTCGTACTTGCTTATGGGTATCATTGTACTTGCTTAAAGTGATGTTTCAATCATTTTTGACTTATTTTTTTCTCATTGTGTACTTATATGTGCTTCATGTCATTGCATACCACATTTCTTTGTTGCATATTTATGAGTTTTTTCTTCTTGTATGTTGTTTTGCTAACTAAGTAGGGTTGTTAGTGAGGGGGGAGAAAGTTTAATTTGCTTATTCTCTTACATGTCTTTCTAATTTACCCATTGACATTTCGTGGCAAAAAAGGGGAATAATATATCCATTATATCTTTGTCTTACGGGGAGAAGAATTAAGGGGGAGTAGGATATCTGTCTCCACATTTAGGTGCATAAGGTTTTTACTGTGTTTTTATTTTGTGTTTTAATCTACTCTTTATATTCGCTGTGTTTTTCAAGGTATATTGTTGTTTGTGGATGTTTCAGGTGAGTATATTAGTGGCTGAGGTGGCATCGACTTCAAGACAATTTGATTAGGTATTATATTGAGTCATATTGTAATAAATCTCTGTCTTGATGGTTGGCAGTAGGCTATTTCTTTTTTGAATCTTTTACTGTAGTCTTTGTATCTGGTAGTATTTTGTCACAAAATGCCAAAGGGAGAGATTATTATATCCATTTTTGTTGGCAATTTCTGTAACAAAATAAGTTCAATTGAGTTATAGTGAGTCTTGAAGATCTCAGAGCAATTGGACAAGTATTTGGCAAACTGTGCGTGAAGGAATCAGATATGTGTTAGTGCTGCATTCGTGTCTTGTTCTTATTTAGGTCATGTGAGTAGTGCGTTCATTTTCTTGTTCGAATGAAACCTTCTAGCGAGTTTACGTTCGTGGTGCGTTCGATACAGCGTTTGAACGAGTTTGTGAAATACCGTGCGTTCGACACGTGTTCTTATTACGTTCGAATGCCCGTACATAAGTATGTTATTTTGGATGTGTTTTTTAGCCTGTTTTGCACAAGAAAACCCTAAATTTTGGCCTACCTATATAAACAAACATTAAGCCACCTTCAAAATTGTTGAAAAAACATTATTAAAAGACTAAAATCTTTGTTGCTTTCAACCTTCTTTTTTTCACCTTGAAGACTATTTTGAATTCCTTGTCTTCTTACTTTTGGTGAGATTGAATTCAGAGTGACCATCAACACAGAAACACAATCCTAACACAATTTTCTAAGCCTGTAGTGTTCTCAAGGAGAAATATTGGTAGTCGGAGTTTCGGCATTGCGAGTTCGCAGGGTTGATCCGCTTGGAGACTTTAGAGGTTCTAAAGAAGGCCACTTGATGCAGGCTCGAGGAGTTCTTTGGGTTATTACAGTCTAGAGGTATGCACGTCAGCGGAGTTGTTGTCATAAGTCTTATATCATCATTGTATGATTTTCTCATTATAGTGGATTTTGGCTGGTAGCCTAGATACCCGAAGTGATTTTTTTACTCGCACGAGTTTTCCATTTCGTCAATAAAATTACTTGTATTGATTTTATTTTTACATTGATTTAATTTTTTTATTTTATTGTTATTATACTTAAGGGTGCATGTTCTGAATCCATAGAAATAATAATTAGACTTGTCTTAGTTTATTGTGTTTATTTCAGCATAAGGTTAGAACCTTAGACTAAATTCGATTTTTCAGTACAAACCATGGTCATGAATACTTAAGTGATCAGTTCAGAGAGTTATGTGATGAAAATGGAATTAGTCATCAATTGACTACTCTTGCTACTTCTCAACAAAATGGTGTTGTAGAAATAAGAAATAAAACTCTTCTTCAAATAGTTAGGTCTATGATGGCACAAGCAGATTTTCCACATATATACTTAACCATGTGCCTTCAAAATCGGTTACCACCATACCATATGAGTTATGAATGGGTCTTAAATTAAATCTTCACTTTCTAAAACCTTGGGTTGTGTGGCATATGTCCATGTACGTTCTCACGAACATGGAAAATTAGGCCCAAAAGCAAAAAAAATGTATCTTCATAAGATACTTTGAATAATAAAAATAGTATGTGTGCATAGGTGAGCACGAAAGTATGGAATAATTTGAATCATGAGATATAACATTCTTAGAAACTGATTTCCATAAGCAGAGAGAGATAGGTCAAGATTTATCTCTTTATGATACTTAGGATCATATGAATCCCTAAATTAATGATCACTCGAGTTTATCTAATTCAAGTGGGAGAAATTATGATGAATTTTTTTCACATGACTCTGGTGTACGAGATTTAAATGGGAGTGATGTATATGATCCAAGTGGGAGTAATGTACAGGATCCAATTAGGAGTAATATATGTGCTCAAAAAGAAAATAATATGGATAACGAGGAATTAGATCCTCAACCAAAATCTTAATTATGAGGCAGTAATCATATAGGAATTCCTCGACATCATTTCGATATCGAATGAGAGACTTTTATGATTCTACCTCAATAAGATAAAGAGCCGAGAAATATAAAATGAGTTCCTTAGGGAATTGTAGTTGGAAGTTTGATGTACACAATGATGTGTCCAAGACATATGTTTCGCTGTAGGAATGGTAAGTAGATATCAATCTAATCGAGGACCAGCATATTGGAAAGAAGTTAAAAGAATATTAAGGTATCTAAAGGGATAGTCGATTACTGAATGTGTTATCAAGGGAATGATCTGCAATTGCGAGGTTATACCAATGTTGATTGAGGTTATACCAATGTTGTTATTAAGGTTATACCAATGGTGATTGGGGAGGAGATTTCGATGAAATAAAATCTACCTCCGGATTTGTCTTCTTACTGAACAATGGTGCCATATCGTGGAAGACTAAGAAATAATCTTGTACAACCTTATCCATAATGGAGGCTAAATCTATATCATTTTCATTTGTAGTGCAAGAAGCTGTATGGTTGAAAAAGTTATTGGATCATTTGGGCATTACAAATGATGCTTCTAATCTAGTATTAGTCAATTGTGATAGTGAAGCAGTAATACTTTACATAAAAACCCAAAATTCCATTGTAAAACCAAACATATAAATAATAAATATAAATTTGTAAAAGACGTAGTTACACGGAAAAAGGTAGACTTGAGGTACTGTAGGCACTGCATTTTTGCATGTAAGACCCGATGATGAGTCTCATTTGGAGGCACTACCTTTTAAGTCGTGGAAGCCGCGGAAAACGGACGTCGGAAGGGAATCGGTATTTTGTTGGATTTTAGTTCGCTTGTTTTGCTTCGGGTTCGCTTGTTGGACCTTTGTTTTAAAACACACCCTTAACCCAAACCCCATAAGACACACACACCAAGCCCATCTCACCCAAGCCTGATCTAAAAAGATAATTAAAACATTTAAAATACATGTCACAAATTAAATTAATTTTAATTAAAGCTAATTGAAATTAAATTAAACCAATTAAATTTAAATTAAATCTAATACCAAAATTAAATAAATCACTCACCAATTTAAAATATTTACTAACCTAATTAACAAATTAAATGCCTAATTAAAATCAATTATAACCAATTAAAAATATTGACTTCCTAATCTAACAAATTAAATGCCTAATTAACACTAATCAAATATTCAACCTTCCTAATCTAAGCCAATCTTGTCTCCATCAAATCCCTTTCTTTCCTTGTCTAACACCATATCATATCCTCTCTTTAATGCCAAAATCCCTTCCTTGTGAGACAAGGTGAAGCCCTAACCCTTCTCTATATAAACAACCCCTAACCAAAGCCATGCACTCCTTCACACAATTGGAATTCACGCCCATACACCCTAGCACACATTCATGCACACACCAAGAAAGAAGCAACAAAATTTCTCTCCATCTCCTCCACTCTCACCACCGAATACCCATCCCTTAGACAGACCCATTTGCCGCATCTTTAGCCACCTTTCACAGCCCTAATCCACACCAAATATGCCTCAAATACAGTCCTAAATTCGCACAAAACAGCCCCAAACACTGCCCCCCCCCCCCACTGCCACCAAAACAGTCACAAAAAACGCCATTCACTACCCCTAAAACTGCCGCACATCACTGCCCATTCTGCCCAGTTTGTTTTTGCGATTTTAACCCATAAAACAGCCCTAAAATCACCTTAAAACTGAACTAAAAAACTGCATAAAGTCCCCCCTCAAATCCCTTAAAAGTCGCACCCAATTAGCCCTCCAAATCACCCAAAACAGTCCATTAAAACACCAAACAGTGACCTGAAACAGTGAGCAGAAAATACAGAGAAAACTGCAGCAAAATGGAGGTCAAACAGCAAGCAAAACAGCAAAACAGTGAGCTAAGACGCTAAACCAGTGAACCGGAGAAGTTGAGGAGCTTTGCCCTTCCGATCTCCGTGAAACGCAAGTCCGAAAGTCGGCAAGAAAGGTTAGACCTGAGGGTATTTTCCACATTCGTTTTCTGTTTTATTTTTATTATTTATTGAGTATTGTTCGCATGATTGTTATGTTGAAATGCATGTTGTGGCCCTTGAGTAGATAAATATGCATGTATTACGAAATATTGTATGTTGTGGCCTTGGAATAAAATGAAAGATGTGTCAACTCTCGCGGTATATCGGATGGAAACCCGGACATAAATTTCATAGCCGATTCCGAATGGACGGTAGTATGATCTGTACTCGGGATACAACTCCACGTACCGCTTGAGTAAACGGCATCTTCTTTTGTTTTATATTGCTTTGATTTATTTATTTTTCGTCATTTGAATTCCGCATGTTACTTGTTTATGCATGTCGCAATCGAGCGCATGGGCTTAGTAAGTCGGATTAAAGGTCCCCTATTTGGAGGGGTTAAAATCTTTTACCATGATGCTTTGCCGCGCTGGTTGATGTGTGTTCGGTTGGATGTAAGATATGTCCAATCGGGCATACTAAGTTTGATATTATTGTCTTTATTCTTTGTATGCATGATGCGATCGAGCGCATGGGCTTAGTAAGTCGGATTAAAGGTCCCCTATTTGGAGGGGTTAAAATCATTTACCACGATACTTTGCTGCGCCGGTTGATGTATATTCGTTTGAATGTAAGATGTGTTCAATCGGGTATACGAAGTTTCATATAGTTATCATTGTCTTTGTACGCATTGTAATGAAAGGCGTATGAGCTTATTGTGTTGGATTAAAAGGTTCTCCATTTGGGGGAAGAAAAGCCTAAAAGGCTACCTTTACCACGATATTTGCCGTGTCTTTCATCTATTGATTGCATCATTTACCTTAGTCTTGGCTTAACGTAGTATAATTCATATATCCATGTTATGATAGCATTTGAGTATTATTTCTTGTAGTATATCGGATGGAAACCCAGACATAAATTCCGTAGCCGATTCCGAATGGACGGTAATACGGTCTGTACTTAGGATACAATTCCACGTACCACTTGGAAAAGTGCTCACATGTGTGTTTGTGTCCATATTAGTTATCTTCTTTTACACCACGTCATAGCATGCTTACTTTAATGCCTAATTGCATCCTTAAGTGTCTTTTTGCATTATGTACTTAGTTGACTCTTTTATTTGTGCATGGACATGTAATGGCTATTTATTTATGATATGTCTATGAAATCACATGTTCACCATTATTTGATTCGCCTTTATGTGTGCTTGTGTGGTTAGTGTGTGCTTGTGTTTCCATGAATACAATATGCCAATGAAGTTGTATGTTCCTTGCTACTTTGATGTACTTTCAAGCATGCAATCTTAGATGTGAAATATATGCAAATTTAGATGTAAGTTTTATTTTTGTGCATATGGATTTAGAAGCATTATACTCTTGGAAATAAGTGTTACTTAAGCTTGATTAAATTATTACACAAATCTTAGATGTGAAATATATGCAAATTTAGATGTAAGTTTTATTTTTGTGCATATGGATTTAGAAGCATGATACTCTTGGAAATAAGTGTTACTTAAGCTTGATTAAATTATTACACAAATCCTTTCATTACAAGTAACATAAGTAAGGGACCATTCTGAACCCAACGGTTTGAGGTCTTCCCTTGCGAGGGGTGAGTTCGGCCTTAAATCTCATTTTCCCGATTCACACCGGGTGGCGACTCCATTATTCTCCGATTTAGTCCCCCGTGGCTACTCCGTACTCCCGACCGAGCCGCGAGCCCGGGACAACATGCGTCGTCCAGTTTCTGTGTCCCACAGGTACCTATCTACACAAGCGAAGATAGCACATCCATTTACAACACCCGTTCCTAGAGATGTCTTCGTTAGACACGTAAAATCTCTTGGATTGCGTAAGTGTTAATGTACTTATATTTCATGATGTATTATTTCTTTTACAAATAATGTTTTGTATTCAATGGTTACATGTTAGTATGTTAATACATATTTAAAACATTATACTATTTGTCGATATGAGAAGTATGTCGGACAAATGAATGATTGACCTTTTCATTTAAGCAATCATGTCCATTACTTTGTGATAAAGGGAGATGAGATAAATTTTTAAGTTAATTGTCTAAATGATAATTTAGAAGCGCTCAAGCTTAGAATTAAGAAATGTCGTCATGTTTATTATGTCATTTTCTCTGTGATATACCCCAATACGAATAAGTTTATGTCACATTACTTGTCTTAATATTATATGTAAGTTAGACACTGTGATTGTCTGAGCTACCATCTGTATGGTATTTTTATATGACGTACTCTCTATGGGAAATGAGAGAATGTTGTAACCAAGAGGAGATGAACAATTTCAAGTCTTGGAGCATATCAATGACAATGCTTACAAACTGGATTTTCTTGGTGAGTAGAATATTTCTGCTACTTTCAACATTGTTCATTTGACTTTCTTTGATGTAGGTTCTTATTTGAGGACGAATCCTTTTGAAGTGGGAGCGAATGATATGAATCACCGACCGTATATAGGACAAGCCCAGAAGATTGATCCATACATGTTCCAGTAGGGCCAATCACGAGGTATCGAGTTAAGAAGATCAAGTAAGCAATGCAAGTTGTAGTCCTGGAGGCTTTGACCGAACCATGCAATGCAAATAAAGCAAAATTATTTCAAGTGTGCTTATTAGATATGGTCCAAGCTACTTTCATATGACCTAGTTATTTGAAGACCAAGTTCAGAAATGAAGAAGCAACACTCAAGCCTACGATAGAGGGCGTTTGCATTGGGTTTGATCTTTGACATTAAATTTTAGTGTATTAAGGGGGTGTATTCAGCAATTAAATACACCCTTTTTAGTTTATTTGTTTTTTTATTTCAATTATTGGGTTGGGTAGTTAGGCTACTTGTCTTGCTGGGCAAGTAGAGGGTTAGAAATAATAAGCCTTGAGAATGTTGTTGTTAGAGTGGTGTGAGGAATTCGAATCCTGGTTAGATTACGACTATGTTTTAATTTCCTATTTGGATTAGAAATCTTTGAGGGTATAATCCGATCTTGGAAGGGGTCTTTGTTGGAGTTGGTACTCGGCGTGCCGATTTATCATGTATTTCCTTGTAAATACGTGTATGAATAATATTTTGTTATGAATAAAATTTACAGTTTCGTTAATATTTTTTTATTAAAAATGGTAAAGACGTACATGACCTAGGAATGATTAAGTTATGACGTAATTGTAAAAGATTCGCAATTGAAATTGAGAAATGTTGTAACGGTATCATTCTTAAACTGCCTCTGGTCAAGGTTTACATTCTTGGTCCAAAATTAAAGTCGAGAGACTGGTATATGTCGTATATCGAAATATTAGTTTCTGGTGGTTTATCTCAGTAAGCCACGAGTCTAGGGAGACTCATATAGATATGTAGGTGTTCATAGCGGATGAGCACTGAACGACTCACAGAAGATTTATAATATATGGTACACTTGCGTTAAAATGAATCTTCTCAAGTTGAGTAGCATAGTGATCCTTTGACTTGAGATACCACGGTGGATATATGAGTTATCCTCCACACTTTGATGACAGTCACGTCTTTGATCTTTTTAGGTTAGACCTCCGCCTGTTCGTTGGGTGTGGACTGATGCTCATGATATCTGGTGATGTGTCCAGAGAGGATCTGTCAGTCCTGCATATAGGATTTAGGTTTCCACTTCATGAGATTGCGATTTATCAAATATATGGCCATGGTGTTGGGGTTTTAGCGTGGGAGCAACGAAAGCTCACGGTTAGGGAGAAATCGCAACATTAAAATTTTTTAAAATTACCAAATAAATTATTCAATATCCAATATGAATAATTCATTATATTTCACATAATATATTTATTCGATATCAAATAACGACAAAAAAATATGTTAGAAACATCGCGAAACTTTTACGAAAATATTTTTCCTCAAAATGGCATAAAACGCATTTTTGTCCGAACCGACCAACCAATACACATGAGGGCTATGAAGGTCAGCCCCAATAGTACTTGGGTAGTTCATGGGCCGCCCAAACAGTGGCCAATTCACCGTTTGGATAGCAGACACCCGGTAAGCCCGAAACTCACCCGGTAACGCAGTTTTTCACTATTTTCGCATATTTCAACTCCGAAATAATTTCTTGAAAATTTTCCAGTGCCTAAAACACATCCAATACATTTATACAACATACTTTGCATCACCAAAATCACTGAAATTCCAGATCTGATTTGGTAACTAAAAATATCATTTTTCATGCTTTAAATCCAATTTTCTCAACATTCATCATATTAATAATCGCACCAACCAAAGTCACCATAAATGAAGAACTCAATAACAATTCTAGGAGTTACAAGAGTGCTCATAACACTCTAGAATGGCAACAAGTCATCAAATGACAAAATTGAACAATATTACACTAATATTATTCAATCAAACTTCACATATGCATCTAGCCTCCAAATCCATCATCCAAATCAAAAAGCCCCAAAATATAAGAAATGAAGAAACCCTAGAACTTGTATAGATGTTAAAGAATAAGAAACAAACTGTTTAAGCTTAAGAATTATGAAGATTACCTCCAAATCTCCTAATTTCCTTAAACTTTTTCTTGATTTTTTCACTTTCTTCCTTGTTTCTTCAAACAAATTTTTGTGTACTTTAATGCTTGTTAGGTTCGGCCATGGAGGTCTTATGAATGAGAAAATAAATTTCTCTCACTTTAAATACTAAGGATAACCGACTTTAGGGGTAGGAATAAGGGCCTTTTGGTCATTTGGTCAATTAATCTAATTAATTAATTAATAATAATAAGCTTTAAGTTAACCAATCCAATTTGTATACTTCAAGCTTAAAAGAATCATGCCAAATGTAGCCAATAATAATCAAACATATTGCATAACAATTATATAATATTTAAATAATTTAATTATCTAGATATTTAACATTTACACATTTAAATAATTAATTAATGTGATTATTATTATATATGTATTTTTATTTAGATTAAATAACAAATACATATATTAATGGCATGTGTCAAAATCTTATTTGACAAATAATTAATATGTATCAAATACAAAACAATATTCTATTAAATAGAATAAATAATACACATTTACTTGTACTTCTGAGGCGCAAGTACTTTCAAGTATATAATCATTATACAAAAGAAAAATTCAAATCTCAAACTTTTCAAGATTTGAATTTTATACCTATACATATCATATACGTAACTGTACAAAATGATGGAACGCTAATTAAAATAATGAATTAGTGTTACTGAAGTAAAATAACACTCAATATCAAACGAATCAAATCATATAAGATTCGATTTCTCCCACTGACCAATTCCATCGCGATGGAATCGTAGAAGAATAACATTGAGCAAGAATCACATTCATTAAATAACCTTAGAACTAATTTTCCATAAATTCATATGTTTGATCATATCAAACATCTTTGAACAATTCAAAGACTCATGATGAATTTTAAAGATAGAGTTTTCAAAACTTCAAATTGAATATCTTTGAACCAGTCAAAATATTCTATTCGTGTTTCATCAGAAACATATTGAAAGTTCTCGAACCATTCAAGACGTTCAATATGTATTCTTTTATAAACACGCAACTAAGTCATGACAACTCATTAACAAAGTTACGAAGTAAAGAAAACTATCCAAGGCAATTTATAATTCATTAAACTGCATACATTTCATGTATCAGTTTAATAAATCTTGTGGTCCAATGACAATCATTGGTTAAATGAGATTTAATCACATTCCCGGATACAAATATTCATTAGATGGATAAGGATATATGGTGTGATCTCGTATTAGACCATCCTTTACCATACGGAATAAGCATCTAATTTTTAAGTGATAAAATCTCATAAAGCACAGTTTTAAATTATTTAGTTAACTGAATATTTTTCTTAATGTTTATCTCTTCATCAATGACACTACTAGTCGTATTAAAATATGAAATAACTGTTTATAAAGAACAAGTAACTATCCAATAGTCGCAAGTTCTAATATCAAATATCAAAACAATCATTAGACACTATTTTAAATAACTAGACGGGAGATCTGGTTTCTAATATTTATAATTGTCATATTGAGAGAATCTATATTCTCTATACACAACTATACACATCACCTTTCTTTAGCTTTATAATTTGCCTTCAATTATTCACAATTATTTAACTGTGTAGACATATTACCTCTAAATGTCACTAAAGTCAAGAAACGTCATTATCAGATAAACAAATACCTAATGGGGTTTTCTTAATGCTAGTCAAAAATATCGAGATATGAACAAATTCACGTCAATTCTTACTACAAAATAAACTATTATCTCTATATTATTATATCCTAAAACGGATATCTATTTAGATAACCTAATGTGACTTAGTAACTAAGTCATTAACTATCTTGATTTTTCAAGAAAATCAGAACAACAGTTCCCGATGGTTTTGACTAATCTAACAATATCCAAGCCTACTCTTAATCTAGAACCTATTCTAGAAATCTGCAACCATAAATGAAGTTAGAAAATATATAGATAAATATGCATGCAGTGGATTAGAAGTTTAACTCAATATACACAACAGAATGAAGAAAACATCAACGACCTTTTTCATAATATTACACACTGTTTTAGTTATATATTTTTAACCCAGCAGTGCCTCCCACTACTTTACATAATACCGTAATCCCCAACGGAAAACGAGAATCCAATAATTAAATTGAATTCCATAGTGAGAAGTGAACCTTATGAATATATTTCGACTCACTGTTTTGGCATGTTCTCGCCTACATAAATTCACAGGTAGACAACTCATTGTCAATCACATTCACTGTGACTCCTGATTTTGGTTCTGACAATTTCTCGTTATGACAACTTTGGCACATTCACAAGGAGGCGTATCAAGACTTCACTTGTCAGTGACAATCTCAAGCTACCAATGTAGTACTGACAGCTTTGGCACGTTCAGGATTTCCACTTTCACTTGAATTTATCTCTTATCATATAAGTTCTACCGGTTCAAATGAATTACCATTAGCCATAACTGCACAGCTTTGGCATGATACAGCTACAACATCAAGAAAACATTTGCATTTGTACTGACAAGGCGAATCAAGAAACAAGTATTCCTAATACTAGTTACTTTAATGCCTTATTTAAGCGGGGATATTCCTAAAGAGGGTTCTACTCTAAATCAAATGTATATTTTAATCTAGATCAATTTCTCAACAGTTTAATTCTACCTGGGAAAACATAACTTAACTTAACCATTAAATATGTGTTATGTTTTCCGTTAACGTAGAACCGAAAAGTTAACAAACATCTAAATTACATGCATGCGCAAATATCAAAATTGGATTATATATCATATATCAAGCATGACAAATGTAATGGATGAAGGATCAGACCTGCTCTGATACAATTTTTATTGGGGTTTTAACGCTGAAGCTCGCGGTTCGGGCGAAATCATAACTTTAAATTTTTTTAAAATTATCAAATAAATTATTCAATATCCAATATGAATAATTCATTCATATTTCACCTAAATATATTTATTCGTGTAACATCCCGCCTAAGCCAGGATGTTACCGGCATGAGATAGGAAAACCCATCTCCATAAGCCTCTGATTCTGACGAAATTTCGGCATGACCTCTACAAAAAATCATGAAACCTGGACCACAGTCCAGCACCTCGAGACGACCTGTTATGTAATTCAAAACATATGCAACAATCATCTTGGCCTCAGACCAGAACTCAATGAACATAATGTAAATCACTTGGCCTCCGGCCAAAACTCAAAATAATACTATGCTATTCCATATGCAATACAAGTACAAATTAAAAAACAAGGAGTCGTGAAGACCCATAACTCGACCCATGACTCTTTTGACTGTAATTGGGGCGATCCATTATCTTCAAGTCTTCACCGAAATCCTGCTGGCTCAGTATGACTGCTACTGACCTGCCAAACTAACAAATTGTTGTGGTGTGAGTCATAAGACTCAGAAAGTAACCATGCTCATACATTGAGCGTCAAACACACACAAAGTATGAATCTCATTTCTGTGTTAACCTGAGTTGTCTATGTGAACATGTTATGGTGTATTAGGTCTGAGCTAACTATCTAGTTCTTATCCATTTATAAACATATTACTTGTTACTAATCCTCTTATCTGATCACTCTCATACTTTAAATTATGTTTATCGTTTCTAGTTTTAAACATCTTAATATATATATATATATATATATATACACACACACACAAACATCAAGTTTCTAAATCACTGTCAACCATGTCAAAACCCATTCATGCTTTCACTGCGCTACTCTGATATCATTTTTCCTTCCTGTACATTCGATGCTAATCTAGATCATGCAATTAATAAAACTTTCTTACTTTCACTTTCTTGAAATATCATCAAATCGATATAATGTAATACCCTTTCTATCAACTTCTAATACACAAATATTAACCATGCATACATATATATAATCATATTATCATGCACTAGTGTCTTACCAATGTTTCTTCTGTGTAACCATTCGATACATACAATCATCAATCATATATATATGCATCTAAATGTAATCATGCTATAATGCATTAACATCAACTATATGCATCTCAGATGAATTACTAGAATATATGATTTATATGCATGACTTGTAAACCATACTCTACTTTAACATGTCATACTATTTAGAAGATACTTCCTGAAAACTTTTTCTGAAAAACTGTTTTCTGAAAATTATTTAATGAAACTCTGTTTAAAACTTATCTTTCTGAAAACATGCTTTAAATCTCTGGTTTTTGGAAACTGTTTCTAAAATCTGTTTTCTGAAAACTGTTTACTAAAATCTGACTTTTGAAAACTACGTACTGATAATCTGAAAACTGTGTACTGAAAAATCTGAAAAACTGAAAACTACTCTACGCCCAGGACCATAACTCAACTGGACGTGTCCGGGAACAACTCAACCGGGTCTCTGAAACTGGTAGTACTCTATGTCCAGGACCATAACTCAACTGGACATCTCTCTACACCCAGGACAACGACTCAACTGGGTGTACTCTATGCCCAGGACCATAACTCAACTGGGCATCTCTGAAACTGTTGGTGCTCCACGTCCAGGACCATAACTAAACTGGACGTGTCACATCACAAACTAGAACTGGGGGTATGGATCAATGCTACCACCCAAGCTCTAAAACCCAGGATTTCGGGGATCTGTCAACCCTAGTCCTGCTCAACGTGTGCACACGGACCCAATCCGTCAATTCCATGATATTCATCAATTCCATCTCTGTAATAGTTACATATTGTGGTGAGTTCTTACCTCATGCCCCGAAAAACATAAAATCATTTTCTGTATCTCAAAACTGTAAAAAAACTTCCTGAAATACGATTGTTTCTAAAGCATTTGAAAACTGTCCTTTAAAACTCTTTGGATTTCAAAATCATTCTCAATTTCAACTCAATTTATGAAAATCGTAATGCATAATCATGCATATACATTTCCTATGCTCTTATGTACTTATCTTTAAACTATAACTACATATATATGTGTTCATGTGTAACTATAATTTGATGACATATGCGTTCTATTATTTATATGCTTATCTTATATTAACATGTATTCATTCATGCATACTTATGACACATTGAAATCATTCATACACATGCACACTCTATGCACACACAAAACTTATCTTTATATAGTCATATTTATATATACTTACATACATATATATCAACATGCTCAAGTTAACATGTGTTAACATTTCAACCAATATTATCATATCATAACATTTTACATTCTTCTTTGCTATATCAGTTAACGGCTATACTAAATTGTACTCATACATCTGAAGGCATTGATCATATCAAGTTAACGATTTCATAACATGCTACATACACATTTACATTCTCACTATTATGCAAACTCATAACCTCAAATCACATGCATTCATGCTACAAGAATGTCTGTGCAGACACTTCTCATACCAACTCACCCATTCCATAATTATGCTTATACACACACAATCAAAGCTCTTCTATTATACCAAACTTCACACAAATACAGACTTCAAATTCTCAGTTCTTAAACCTATTTAACCATTTCCCAAATATCAACTTGTGCTCAAACATCTCATTTACATATATTCATATACACATGTACTATATGTTCATTTAAACATGCATCAAGATAATTGTACACAAAACACATACTTACTATATACAAGCTTACTTATTTCTCTGTTCATACTTACCCGCTTTTTGTACTTATATGCTTACTTCCTTATAATTTATCATTCTTTAACTTTAATCTCATTCCCTAGGGTGTAGTTTCTATAACCCCCAATCTCAAGTGTCCTTATATTATACTCATGTTCAGTTACTCACATATCATGTATACATATACTTCATCATTCTTATATTTTCAATCTCAGGCTTGCTAGTATCTTACTTGCTTATACACACACACACACACACATATATATATATATATGCTTTCTGTTTTATGGTTATACATATACTTATAAAATTTCTTTATTATCTAAATTCAAACAGAACACGTCACAAGGAATCATCGCATGGGTTACTTACCTGGCTAGGCGGACACTCATGATCCTGGTCCAATCTGTCAAAATAAATAGCAAAACATGATCAGAACCGTCATTTGCGGAACTTTCGGACCTTCCCGGAATACAAGAATCCTCTCTGATTCTACGGTTTAAGCTTTATTACTCTAATATATCTTTCTATATTATTCTAAACTAACTAGATAGCTTAGATTCTCATTTTACGCGTTTGCGAAAAATCGTGCGGAAAAGTTTCCGCAAACGCTGCGGAAGGATCTTGAACCTTTCGAACTTATCCGGAATTACTCAATTACTCTCGCAATATCATATTTATGTCATATCCATAGTTACGGTCACCAACGCTCGACGAGCGAGAAACCCGGTTTCATCGGAAACCCTCTTTATCTACTGGATCAATCTAATCTAATCCGTTCTCACTCGAATTCTATGAAAAGCACATATTTAACATACTAAAGCTCAAACAACTCAATTTATAACACTACACTACTCTATGAAGCTACTGGAAACATTCGAGTATTTAGCGAAAAACTTAAAATTAACGACTTTTTACCGAGAGCTCTTACCAAGATTTCGAGGCCATATACGGTCTCCAAACGATCCCACGAACGCGCTGAAATAAACGGAATTTCGATCGGAGCCACTGTTCACGTCGAAGTTACTGTTCACGTGTGGCTTTCTTCCTCATTTCACGTGATTTCGGGCACAAATCGGAGAAATCATCTCCACCATCTCGTAGTACTCGTCGAGGGCTTCAATTTGGCTGATGGCTCATGCCGTGATTCGAACCGACAAGCCGAAACCATAAAACCCATTTGCGAGACTGTTTTCTTCTTTTTCTCGCCGATTCCGACGACCCCTGCGACGGCGCCGGCCACCAGTAGGTGCGCCGTGGCCGGACGCTTCGGGTTCCGGTTTTCCGCCGGAGTGATGCAGGCCGGAGGCCACCGGTGAAGCTTCCCTCTCCCTCTCTCTCCTGCGCGTGTCTCTGCTCTGTTTTTCTTCTTCTTTTTTTGAAATGAAATATGGCAATACAAAATATCACCACTCCAAAATTACCAAAATGCCCCCACTTAGAATGGTAATTTCGGAAATCAACAATTGTGAAGCCCTTCTAACGTGATTTTCGAAAAGTGTTTAACATGAAAGTTGTTCGTCTCGGAAAAACGAGTCAGATGGTTCAAGAATCAACTCAATCGGAGTTTGTTTACTATTTCCGTGACCGAAACCGAAAACTTCACGTGTATATAAGAATTATGTAACTGATTTTTGAGACGACTCATCTTCTAATGCGATAAATCTTCACTTTATATTATTCTGATCTATATATCATCGCTTGAACTCTTATTCTTTATTATCATCATATTTCGAGACTATAACTTCAGTCCGGGAACCTTCCAGAACTGTCCCGAAATCTGGGATGTTACAATTCGATATCAAATAACGACATAAATAGGTTAGAAACATCGCGAAATGTTTACGAAAATATTTTTCCGTAAAATGACATAAAACATATTTTTTGTCCGAACCGATCAACCAATACACATGAGGGCTGCCCAGGTCAGCCCCAATAGTACTTGGGCAGTTCATTGGTTGCCGAAACAGTGGCCAATTCACTGTTTGGACAGCAGACACCCAATAAGCCCGAAACTCACCCGGTAACACTGTTTTTCACAGTTTTTGCATATTACAAGAGTGGTCATAACACTCTAGAATGGAAACAAGTCATCAAATGACAAAATTGAACTAATATTACACTAATATTATTCAATCAAACTTCACACATGCATCTAGCCTCCAAATCCATCCTCCAAATCAAAAAGCCCCAAAATCAAAGAAAGGAAGAAATCCTAGAACTTTTCTAGATGTTAAAGAATAAGAAACAAACTTTCTAAGTTTAAGAGTTATGAAGATTACCTCTAAATCTCATAATTTCCTTAAACTTTTTCTTAATTTCTTCACTTTTTTCCTTGTTTCTTCAAACAAATTTTTGGGTGCTTTAATGCTTGTTAGGTTCGGCCATGGAGGTCTTATGAATAAGAAAATAAAATTTTCTCACTTTAAATACTAAGGATGACCGACTTTAGGGGTAGGAATAAGGGCATTTTGGTAATTTGATTAATTAATCTAATTAGTTAATAATAATAAGTTTTAAGTTAACCAATCTAATTTGTATACTTCAAGCTTAAAAGAATCATGCCAAATGTAGCCAATAATAATCAAACATATTGCATAACAATTATGTAATATTGAAATAATTTAATTATCTAGATATTTAACATTTAAACATCTAAATAATTAATTAATCTGATTAATATTATATATGTATTTTTATTTAGATTAAATAAAAAATACATATATTAATGGCATGTGTCAAAATCTCATTTGACAAATAATTAATATGTATCAAATCAAATTTTGTATCAAATATAAATACACATTAATTATCAATTGACCAAAATGCCCATAATGCATGTATTTTCGTTTAACCGTTTAAACAACTCGAATTAATTCATTTAATCGGTGAAGTATTATGAATAATCTATATTATTCATAATGTGTTGCCCAAGTGCTCAACGAGTACACTTAATATTGTGGGACTCTCTAAGTTTAGGTTTATCTGTCACGAAATCCAATTTTGTGTCCATAATCCACCCACTCATGAATTATGACGACCACGGATAATCTCGCTAAACTATGCAAGTTGAGGTCATTGCATATGTATAATCCCTCAGTCACGGGCTATCAATATTATACCGGGGATATACATAAGAACGTCAAATCCCTAAGGTATAATATAGTCGACTTTCAAATTTACGATCTCTAAATAACACTCGGAACTCGCTTCCGAAGTATACCACGTGTTAGGGTTGGTGCTCTTAGCACCAATTTCTTATGTATTTCCCTGGAAATATTTTTGTAAATATTTTATTAATAAATAAAAATGAACAGTTTCTATAACATGAATTCTTTTATTATATGGTAAAGACGTAAATGACCTTGATTTATTATGATACAATTGCAAAAGCGTCGCAACTGACATTGAGAAATATCATAACAATATCATTTTTTAACTGTTCATGGTCAAGGTTTACAATTACTTCGTCAGTATGTAAACCCGTTGAGATCGGTAATGTCGTATATTGGAATATTAGATTCCAATGGTTTATCAATGAACCATGAGTCTCGAGAGACTCATATAGACACGTAGGTGTTTATATTAGATAATTACTGAACGACTCACCAAAGATTCTTAATAGATGGTACACCAACGTCAATAAGAATCTTCTCGTGTTGAGTGAGCATAATGATCCTTCAATTTGAGATACCACTGTGGATGTATGAGGTATCTTCCACACTTTGATGGCGGTCACGTCACCGATCTATTTAGATCAGGCCTCCGCCTGTTCGTTGGTTGTGGACTGATCCCCAACATATCCTGTGCGTATCAAGATATGATCCATCAGTTCTGTGTACAGAGCATAGGTATCCATTATGGAATTAGCAATCTGTTAAACCCGTGGTGCACTGTAGAAATAAGTTCTAGGTGATATTAAGAGATTGCTAATAGAATCTTCGATTGTATTATACATATAGAGATTTGACGTTTATATCTATATCCTTGGGATAACCCGGATACCTGTGACGGATTCATAGATTTTATCAGTGTTCATCATAATTTATGGGTGGGTAGATAATGTACAAGAAATTGGATTTCGTGACGGATATGCATGAACCTATAGAGTCTCGCTAATGAAATATACCCGTAGAGCACCAGGGTAACTTTTATAAATAATACTGATTATTTAAAAGTTGTTTAACGGTTAAACGATAATACATGCATTTGAGATCTTTCGGCCATTTATTAAATCTCAAATTGTGGTATTTGATATTTATAATTAATATATGTATTTGATTATTTAATGCAAATATAATACATGTATTTAAGATATTTGTATTTAATTATTTGATTATTCAAATGTTAAAGAATTAAATTAATTAAATGATAAATATCTTTTACTTTTTTTAAGTAAGCAAATTGGCAAATTTTAATTGGATTAAATGGCCAATTTTAGTTGGATTAAATGGAATGATTTAATTGGTACATTTGTGATAAACATTAAATAGTTTAATAAATTAATACCACAAATTTATTAAATCTTATCCATTTAATTAATTGAAAATAAATGAAATACTTGGCCATTATTTTCCCTCCTTTTTTCGGCAATATTGGGAAAAAATATAAGCCATCTTTTTCATTTTTGTTTCATAATAAAAGAACCCTAAATCAAATACAAAAAGGTGTTTGAGAGAAAAGAAGAAAAAAAGCAAAAAAAAGGCTTGGAAATCTTGGGATTTTGTAAGTTTTTCTTACTTTCTTCTTCATGAAAAATGTTTCTAACACTCTAGGCTTCAATATGTGTAGCTTAGATTTTTCTCTACTCTTTTATGGTTGTATTTTGATGGTTGGGAACTTGATTGAAAGATGGAAGCATTTATATGTATTAAGATTGCATGAAATTGTTTCTTAAGCATTCTTTTTGACATTTGATGGTGATTTTCCATTCTAGAGTTACTTAACCACTCATAAATGACCTATAATTGTTTTTGAGTTGTTTCATGATGGTGAGACTTGTTTGGTGTGGTGGAAATTGAATTAAAGTGTTGAATTTAATTAATTTGGTGTTAATTTGTCAATTTGTTGAAATTATAAAATTAGGGTTCATAACCCACTCTAAATTTAGGGATTTTCGTATATGTGATGTAATTTGATGTATATATGATGTATATTAAATTTGGGAATTTTTGGATTTGATCTTGATATGTTTTGAATTATAAATAACCAAATTACAAATTCTTGAAAATATGAGGACCACTTGGCAATTTCTGGAAAATTAGTTTTCTTGAGATGCATATTGTAATTTCATGTATAAGACATGTATAAATCATTTTGGGATTGATTTGGAATCAATTAGAATTGTATTTGACAATTTAGGACTAAAATGATTAAAATACAAAGTTTAGGGGCTAAACGACAATTTACGAAAAATCTGAATTTTGGGTAAAAATTTCAATTTTTAAGTATTGAGTAATTAAATTAGTTTATTTTAATTACCCAAGAAAATTTATTGAAATCGGAAGATTTTGATTTTCCGCGTTCCGCTGCGTTTACCCGAATTGCCGCCTAAAACCCCAACAAAAATGGTATTAGAGCAGGTCTAAACCTAAACATATGATATGTATATTCCTTTAAATTCAATGTTTAATTATGTTCTTACTTTATACATGCTTGTATTTATTTAATTTGATTAAATTAAATACGTAACATATTTGCGGAAAAATCCATATTTAATAAGGTTTTAAAAGTAATATGTATTGGATGCATATTTCTTGGACGTCTTGTCAATATGGTTTATGGGTATTTGTTCTATGGCTGCATCTAAGATCGTGCCAAAGCAGTGAGGGTGTAGTTGATAGAAATTTATCCATACCGGATTTATATGTGAAACTAGATAAATTCAAGCGAAAGCGGTAATCATGAACATGCCAAAGTTGTTAGGACTACGCAAGTATCTTGAATTTATCATTGACAAGTTTAACCCGGTGCGCCTCCTTGTGAACGTGCCAAAGGTGTCACAACGAGAAACGACCAGGACCGGAACCCAGGAGTCACTAGTGAGTGATTGACAATGAGTTGTCAGCAAATGAATATACGTAGGCAAGATCGTACCAAAGCTGTGAGCTGAAATATTGTAGGCCTTGTATTTTTGCATACCGAACCCGATGAGGAGTCTCATAAGGAGGCACTACCTTTAAGTCGTGGAAGTCGCGGAAAACGATCGTCGGAAAGGAGAAGTCAAGAATTGACATGTTATTGGTTTTGATTCGCTAAGTTCGCTCGGAGTTCGCTTGTTGAATCTTCGTTTCAAGGTATATCTTTGGCCCGAAATTGCCGCAAACCACTCTAAACCCTAAACCTTTTGCCACCGTAAGGCATGCAAATCCATTCAATTCATCCACATTTCCTTTATTTTCCAAATCATTAAATATTCCCTCCATTTTCTACTTCCCCCACCTCACGTCCCACCTTCCTTTCCAAAAAGTCAACAAAACCTAAGCACCTCACCTTCCCCTCACCCATTTTCAAAACAAAACCCCACCTATTAAATAATTTCCTCCACCAACGTGAACAACTCAACTAATTCAACAAACCAATTAATTAACACCACTCTTTTCACATTAAATATTGTCCCCCTAATAAATATATCTCCAACCCTCCAACCCTCCACGAATAGCATTTAATTGCCTCCTTCCCCACTCTCCATTATAAAATGGAAACAAACCACACTTGCACCCCTAGCTTGAGGAATCCACGTGAAACCCTTCCCCATTCTTATCAAGAGCCACTCACCCTCCATTCAAAACAACACCATGCACAGCCTAATCAATAAAACCCTCACTTCAGCCCCTCATCTTCACGCTTCTACCATCTCACGACAGCTAGCCAATTCACGTACCAAAACTGCCCACAAAGCTAAACTCACGTGAAGCCTTCATCACTTCCAAATCAGCCCTTGTCTTCAAGCAACTCACTGCTTCCATTCAGGCGGCCCGTGCAGACTGCCTCATTTAGCCTTCAATCTTCGCCAAAACTGCCATCCTTCACTACCTAATTCACGCCCAAAACACCCTCTTTTCAGCCCCATAATTCACCCCAAACTCCCCCATTATAGACCTGATCTCACGCCTATTTTAGCCTCTGAAGTGCGCCTAAACGGCCCTCATTTCAGCCTTGGAAGTGTGCCAATATAGCCTTCCAGACCAGCCCCTGAAACACATAAGATACCCCCGCAAATCTGCCCCCCTGACAACATAAAAAAACCACCATAAACTACCGTGAAAACACCCAAACCATCGAAGAAACTGCAACTCATCACCCCTTCACTTTGTCCCACATTGGTTAGGAAACTGCCTACCTTAATTGCCTTCATTCCCACGCACAAAGCCAAGCCCAAACTGCTAGCAATTCACGTCCCTGTGACGCCCACAGCTCCCTCCATTTAAACCCACATCGCCTGGGAAAAACTACTCCCATTTGCCCACGCCAAAGCCTCACGCCAATAAGCTCCATTCTGCCTCCCAAAGTCACGCTAACACAGCCCTCCATTTCAGCCTATAACTCACGCAAGTACTCATCCAGACCAGCCCTCAAACACGCCTCTAAAACTGCCTATTACAACAAAAATAACCCTCTGAAAACCGCCCCAGCATTACCGCAAATACTGTCCCAGTAAACTACCTCCGCAACAGCCCTTGTACATCACCGCAAGAACGCACAAAACAGTAGCTAAAACAACTAGAACGGTGGCCTGAGAGAAAGGCCAGCAAACAGCAGCAAAACGGAGGGAAAACAGCGAGCAAATCAGCAGGACAACGAAGGAAAAGAGGAACCAGCGAACCAGAAAAGTTGTGGGACATTAACCCTTCGACGGCCCGTGAAACGTGCTTCCAAAAGACGACGCAAAAAGGTTAGACCTGAGGGCATACGATACTTATCTTCTTCGCATGAATTAATAATTTAGAAAGCATGTTAGTTATGATATTTAAGTATGCATGATTAGTTGGTTGTATTTGAGCATGATTTAATGTTTAGTATGATATTTATTTTCTTATACATGATTAGGATGTTTAGTATGCTATAGTTTTATGCATGGCTAGTTGGTTGTTTGAGCATGATTTAATTGTTTAGTATGATATTTATTTTCTTATGCATGATTAGGATGTTTAGTATGTTATAGTTTTATACATTACTAGTTGGTTGTGTTTGAGCATGAATGAATTAGTTTAGCATGTTATCTATGGTACTTTGCATGAATACAATATGCCAATGAAGTTGTATGTTCGTCGCTCTTTGATGTGTACTTCCAAGCATGCACTCTTAGATGTGAAATATATGTAAATTTAGGTGTAAGTTTCATCTTGAATATGTGAATTTAGAAGCATGATATCCTTTAAATAAATGTTACTTAAACTTGATTAAATTATTACGTAAATCCTTTCATTACGAGTGACACAAGTAAGGGACCGTTCCGAACCCAACGGTTTGAGGTCTTCCCTTGCGAGGGGTGAGTGCGGCCTTAAATCTCATTTTTCCGGTTCACACCGGGTGGGGTGGCGACTCCATTATTCTCCGTTTAGTCCCCCGTGGCTACTCCGTACTCCCAACTAGTGCCGCGAGCCTAGAACAGCATGCGTCGTCCAGTTTCTGTGTCTACAGTCTGGCGACTCCACTGGGGATAGAGAATCGGCCCCGAAAATATTGTCTTGTAATGTTTGGATTTATGTTTTAATTGACCGTGTCTATAGTGGATAAAAGCAAGGGTTTAAATCAAAGGCATTTTTGAGGCTAGGTAATGGTTGGGTGTCTTCCTTCACTCACTACTTTCTAGAAGGAAGGAAAAGCTGTGAAGGCACCTAGATGGCCATCTACTCGTAGCCTATTGTGATGGACTAATTTGGAGGACTCGTTGTTTATTCCTGACACCAAGCGATAAGAGCCTAAGGGGCTTGGGTATTTAAGTGAGCCTCGCTCCACCTTCCCTCTGGGGAATCTACAACGAGAAATCCATTTGACAGTCCGTCACACACCATAGCTCATTGGCACGTACCTTAGTGTATAAAAAAGGGTGTGCTCACTTGGTCGCTCGAACCCTTGAGTGGGGAGACCTAGTTGTGAGCCATCCTTCGCCAGTGAGAGCCTTTGTCTATACTCTTGCTAAACCACCCATAGACCGGGTTGGCTAAAGTAACAATTATTTCTTTGAGTATGTGCTTATGGGCCATTTCCATTTGGAGGCGGTTTGGACTTTTTTTATCAGAAATGCGAACTTGCTGGGCCATTTAAACTGGGGCGAGTTCGTATCTTATGACTATTAGGCCCAAAGCTTCTAAAATGTCAATGGGCCATTTTGTAGAAATTATCATGTCATGTTTGCATCATCTTTCTTCTATGCTTGTGTTTGGGAACATTGTCGTTTGGATCCACTTGGTCCATTTGTCATGGGATATGGGCTTGTTGGGCCATTTAGACAAGAACGTATTTCATGACTATTGGGCAAAGGATTCTAAGTGATTAATGAGCCGCTTTGTGATTGTGTTCGGAACGTTACTATTTGGATTTAGTCGGGCTCTTTGCCATAAGATGTGAACTCATTGGGCCACTTAAACTGGGATGGGTTCACCCCCATGACAATTAGCCCGAAAGATTCTAAAATAATAACGAACCGATTTGTTTGAGAGTTTTAATTTATTTAGTATGTTATATATATCACATGCACCTCGTACACCTCACGCATACATGCATCATTCTAACCCTTATGTTTTAAAAGACATCATAGATACCGTTTGGGTTAGAGAAGGAGCGAGGCTCATTAAAAGAACAGTAACAATCATGAGTGAATCTGGTAATGAGGTATCCCGTATGGATCAGTTAGAGAACGGTCTCGCAAAAATTGCTGAACAGTTGCAAGCCTTGACTACTGCTATGGCTGGTATGGCCGTGCCCCGTGCTGGGGGAAATTCTGAGAATGTGAGGCATGAGGAGCCTCCGAATGGGTTGGGGATGATATCCCCGCTTTTGATGATGATATGGCAGAGTATGCAACAGGTAGAGTATCTGGGTCACATACAGAGTTACAGAAACTTCGGGATCAGGTGAGTCAGTTACCCGTAAGATGAGGGGTAAGAATGAACATTTGCTGGATTATGACACACTGACCTTCGAGGAACAGTTGCCGGCACAGTTCAAGATGCCTGATATGGCTAAGTTTAACGGGAATGGGGATCCAAGGGTGCATCTCCGACAGTTTGTATCAGTTATGAGTTCAGTGGCTTATCCCAGCGCCAAGTGCAGAAATGTTTGGAATGTCGCTCGAGGGAGCTCCCGTGGTGTGGTACCACAGTTTGGAGAAGAAAGTGAAGGAAGATTGGAGAGAGTTGGCTGATGCTTTCCTGAAGCAGTATGTCACTGACCTAGAGATCGATCTGTCACTCCGCGATCTGGAGAATGTTAAGCAGAAATCGGAGGAAAGTTTTAAGGAGTACGTGGACCGATGGAGGGGTCAGCTGTTGAAAATGCCAAACTAGGCCCTCGGAGAAGGACCAGATTAAGAGATCATCAAGGGCACCAAGCCCTTTGTTTACAGCAAGTTGAGGAGGATGACCTCCAAGATTACAGACTTTCGACAGTTGAGGGAAACTGTCATGGATATTGAGAAGAGAAAAGGCCGAGAATAGAAAATTCTATGGTTTGAACAGGAGGAGGCCCATTGGGGGAAACATCGGGAACAAAGCCCGTTTCTGCTGAGATTGCCGCTATCCGGAACCGGAGATTTTCCAACTTGGGAAGACCTCTGTCAAAAGTGCTAGAGAAACTGAAGAGGCAAGGCTCTTGAAACCCTTAGAAGCCAAACCATTACCCAATCCCCTACCATCACATTATAACCTAAGCCTTTACTGTCCTTTCACCAACAAAAGGGCCATGACACTGACAATTGCGCCCGACTCCGTCATGAAATCCAAGACCTGATAGACTCCAAGAAAATACCTGACCCAGAAACAGAACAGCCTGACACACACAGAAACCCCCTACCCAATTACCGTGTCGTACACCACCAGCCTATATGATCAATTCTGGCCTCCCAGAAGACCTTGTCCTAAAATCCTTTCACCCTCAAGCCTTTTGCCTGGGAATCTGGGACAGTACTAGTGAAGATGAGACTGAGCAGGAAAGAACTTTTGGCTTGATTTCTCTAGCGTGACGAAGAAGAAGTAAGGGGAATGACGCGCATTGGCCATTTTTACAATGATATGCAGAGAAGGGTAAGGAAGTCTTGACAGATGGTAGAAGTGATTGAGACTGCAGAAAATATTGAGGAGGATATGGTGCTAAAGCAATTGAGGAAGACTAGAGCACAAGTGAGTATCTGGGAACTGTTATGTACATCTCGGGAGCACAGGCAAGCCATGGTTGAGGCTTTGAGCAAGATGTGGTACCAGAAGACGCCAACCCTGCAATGTTTGTTGGGTCGGTTCAGAAGGAAGCTTTGCAGATATCTTTTTCTGAGGATGAACTCCCAGCAGAGGGAGGAATCATAACAGGCCTCTATTTATCAGGGCGAGGTGAGGGGCAAGAGAACTTCATGTGTGATGGTGGATGACGGTTCGTCCATCAATGTGTGCCCGCTGAAAATTCTGGCGAGATTGGGTATGAAAGCACAGACCTGGACCCCTCCAGTATGACTATCAAGGCGTATGATGACAGTAAAAGGGGAGTTGAGGTACCTTTGTGGCTACGGTCAAGGTAGGACCGATTGAAGATGAGGTTGAGTTCACAGTACTGGACATCCCGGCTACTTTCGCCTTATTGTTGGGAAGGCCTTGGTTTCACAAACTTGGAGGCGTGCCTTCCACTTTACATCAGATGATCAAGTTCCCGTATGAGGGAGAGATTGTTACTATCCGGGCTGAGATAGATAATGTCGTAGCGGCCTTGGAGATACAACCTTTCACGAGGTTTCAGGTGTCAGCTACTTTTGAGGAGTGGGTGGATCCTAGGGTGGCTAGGATTATGGAGAAAATGAAGTTTGAGCCAGGTGAAGGTTCAAAATTGCCAGATTTCAGAGGACAGACCACTCGGAAGGGTTTGGGGTACAAATCTGATGAAGAAAAGCCGAATGTCAAGAAAAATGGCCTGAGACTGATGGAATGTTTTGTAAAAGCTTCAGGATATCAAGGAGAGCCTGAACCTGTGGAAGTTAATGGAATTGTGGTACTGGGTTTGAGATCTTCCAGGATATGTTGGGTGAAAAGCTGACAGTCGAAGGAATTGTGAAGAAAGAAGAAGAGAAGTGTGGAGGAAAGAACTAATGAAGATGGAGAGCCTGACTCTGGGAGAGGATGAAAAGCCTGAGGAGAACCTGATTGCAGAGGAAGAAGTGTCTATAGATGATGAAGACATTTACCTTCTGATTTGTTTGAATGTACTTCCGCATTATCCAATAAAGACATTTCTTTTGCTTACTTGCCTGAGTCGTTTCCATTTACTCCGCATGAATCAAGCATATTTGATATCAGTTCTGCAGAACTACTGCATTAACCTGGGTACGCTGGAGAACCCCAAAGTAATTCTGATTGCAAGTGAAGTTACCTCTGAAGAAAGGGAGAAATTAGAAGAAGTGTTGGTCAGATATGCCAGAGTGTTTGCTTGGTCCTATGAGGACATGCCTGGGGTAGACAGAAACATTGCCCAGCACACAATACCGACATATCCGAATATGAGGCCAGTAAAGCAGAAACTCCGACGAATGAGACCAGAATGGGCTGAGAAAGTCAGAGAAGAAGTTAAGAAACAGATAGATGTGGGGTTCCTAGAAGTAGTGAAGTATCCCGAGTGGTTGGCTAATATAGTGCCGGTACCGAAGAAAGACGGGAAGGTCAGAATGTTGTGTAGACTACAGAGACCTCAACAAGGCTTGTCCGAAAGATGATTTTCCTCTGCCGCATATAGATGTCCTAGTTGATAGTGCGGCTTTATCTGCTATGTATTCATTTTGTAGATGGATTTTCAGGTTATAATCAGGTTCTCATGGCCGAGGAGAGACAAACACAAGACTGCATTTGTTACTGAGTGGGCACTTATTGCTACAAGGTAATGCCGTTTGGACTCAAGAATGCAGGAGCTACTTATCAGCGAATGGCCACTACACTTTTCCATGATTTGATGCACAAGGAAATTGAAGTGTATGTGGGATGACATGATGGTGAAATCAGAGACAAGAGTTGGGCACATTAAAGCACTGGAAAAGTTCCTTCAGAGAGTCGACAGATACAACCTGCGGCTTAATCCCAAGAAATGTGTGTTGGGTGACATCAGGAAAATTGCTTGGTCATACAGTGGGAATGGGCGGAATAGAGGTAGACTCCGAGAAGATCACAGAGGCCAATCACAGAGAAAGAGCATTCCTCAAAAATTCAGTACACATCAGTCGGTTCATTGCCAAGTTGACATCAGTATGTGAGCCCGTTTTCAAACTGTTGAGGAAAGATCAGCCAGTGAGATGGAATGAACAATGCCAGACAGCCTTCGACAAAATCAGAGAGTACTTGGTAAAGCCTCCTGTATTGAAGCCTCCGAGACCGGGCAGACCTTTGATATTGTACTTGGCTATAGAATCAGAAGCACTGGGGGCAATGATGGTACAGGCAGATGATACAGGGGTAGAACATGCAGTTTACTATCTGAGTAAGAAGATGCTCCCGTATGAGGCTCGGTATCAAGAAGTGGAGAAGATCTGTCTTGCCGTGGTATGGGCTTCCAGAAAGTTGCGACACTATTTCCAGTCATACAAGATCCAAGTAGTAGCAAAAGAAAATCCTCTGAAATATCTTCATTCGGTGCCTTCACTAGTGGGAAAATTGGGCAGATGGTTGGTATTGCTGACAGAATTTGACATTGAGTATCTCACCTCCAAAGTGATTAAAGGGCGAGCAGTAGCAGAGTTTCTGGCATTGCAACCTGTTGATGGGGATCAGTATAAGTTTGAATTTCCAGATGAAGAGATCCAAGCAATAACAGTCCAGAGATGGAAGATGTATTTTGACGGAGCAGTGAATTACAAAGGTGCCGGAATTGGGATCGTGATAGTGACCCCCGAGGGAGAGACTTTGCCGTTGGCCAAGAGGTTGACATTCAGAGTGACTAACAACATGGCCGAGTATGAAGCATGTGCTTTTGGTTTGACGGCATTGATAGCCTTGAAGGCCGGAAGTGTGGAAGTCTACGGAGATTCTATGTTGGTGGTCCAGCAGATACGAGGAGAATGGGAATTGAAAGAAGAACGATTGAAACCTTACCTTCTTCACCTCAGAAAATTGGCGCAGGTTATCCCCGAGTGTAAGTTTCAGCACTTACCGAGAGAAGAGAATCAAATGGCTGATGCATTGGCTACACTTGCAGCAACTTGGGAAAATGCAGAAAAATTAGTGATGAGACCGTTGATACTGACAACAGCGAGTAGACCTGTTTATGAAACAGAAAAAATTCTGGAGGTTGAGGTCGACGACGGTAAACCTTGGTATTATGACATTCAGAGGTATCTGGAACATGGTGAACTCCCAGAAGGGGCAGGCAGAAAAGACAAAATAGCCATTCAGAAGTTAGCTTCCCAGTATGTGATTTTGAAAGGGGAACTGTACAAGAGGCAAGCAAACGGTATTCAGTTGAAGTGTT
>SKCR01052197.1:0-73180 GCA_019454045.1 Zanthoxylum bungeanum | reverse complement strand
ATTTCTCTTTATTGAAATGTTGTAGAGATCTTCCAAAGATTCTCTAAGCACTTCTCTAACTTAGGCTAACTTCTCTAAGAATTACTTGTTTTAGTTTTCTTAAGCTTAATTAAAATCTTGTTCAAGCTTGCTATCTAGAGCAAAGCTTAGGAAATTTTTTATTAATAAAAGTTCTAATCAATTTTTATGTGGGCTTAATCTAATTTGTCCAAATATGTATAATTAGGTGTGACTAATCAGCTTTGTCTACCACTTTGATTTAATTCAATTAAATCAAGACAAAGATTAACAAATATATTAGTTACATGTCTACCACTTTGATTTAATCCAATTAAATCAAGCCAAATTTGCCTATAATTACATATTTACAATTACTAAAATATCCTCAAATGGTAGAGATATTTATGAAATTACGATAAAGCCCTCATGTAAATTTTGAATTAACCCAATTAATCCAATTATGTCAAAATAAATATCCAATAACATTTGATTATCTTAGTTGATAATTATAATATCGAATATTATCTATTATAAAAAATAATCGGCTACCGAAGTGCTCAACGAGTACACTTCATATTGTGAGACTTTCTAAGTCCAGGCACGTCCGTCATATAAGCCTAGCTAATATGTATGCAATTCGGCCACCTCTGAATTCGCGAAGAACACGAACGACCTTTCTGAACTATACAAGTCGAGGTCATCACATATGTTTATCAATCCCTCCATCGTAGGCTATCCGAATTTTGCTTAAGAACATAGAATACACCGTCAAGTTTTCGAGACGCATATCCCATGTCGACATGTCCATGATTCTGTATAACTAATGCGATCCACCCTAGGTGATCGACTTTGGCCAAAGTTTTAATAATCGTGACTTATTTACATGGATACCCGAATCTCTTATCGTACACATACGGGCCGACAGATCCTATCTTGATACGCACTTGATTAACGAGTGCATCGGTCCACACCCAACAAATATTTAGAGGTCAGACTATGAAAGGTTTCTGAAATACACGACATCAAAGTGTATGCAAATTGTGAATCACTCGATGAAAATGTCCATTATGATGTGTCTCAATAGTCAATGATATATCATCTAAAGACTCCTTACCCAAGCCATCTCTAATGAATTGAATTTTGTCTTTGGGATTGTCAGACACCATTCCAAAAGAATGACAACGAGTGTTGCACGTCTAACGTACACATTTATAACAAACACCTAATTATATTTTTTAGCATATGTGTTTTTTCCTAAACTAGACATGTAAGAAATGAAGGAGTCAGATAACTCACCTGCCAAGCGAACCATTGCTTCAATTACCCAACGAATATCACTAGGAATACCATTGATCATAAGAAGCCTCAATTTTTCGATGCGTGCTTTGTAAATTTTCATCAGAGTATTTTGGGGGAGAGAAGGAAAATGATTGTGAAGTTTTGCAAGAGTTTCTTCCATGTTTTGATTGTAAGGTATTAGTAATTTTAGAAAACTGAAAGAACCAACTTAAAGTCACTGAGTACCGTTATCCGCTGTTTAACCGGGGTGCAAGACTCTGACAAAAAGAAAAAATATTACAATACACAAAAAATGAAAATTAGCGAATACAAAAGAAAAGAAAAGAGAATAACAGCTTATACATCAATCATAATACACTGTATTTGAAAGGAAAAAGATTCTTGAAAATTTGAACACTTCAAATATGGTTTCAAATGTCGTCTATTTACTTTAAATACATCAGCATCCCTAGGATTCTCAATGTCAATAACTCCATATGGGTAAACATGTTTCACAATAAATGGGTCACTCTATTTGGATTTCAATTTTTCGGGAAATAATTGAAGACGAGAATTATAAAGTAAAAGTTTTTGACCAATTTCAAATATTTTTCGTGAAATTCGACTATCATGAAATGCCTTAGTTTTATCTTTAAGAATTTTTATGTCTCATATGAATCATTCATTAACTCTTCAAGTTCATTTAATTGCAGTTTACGTTCATGACTGTCATTAGACCCGGCCAGCGGTTCGGTTCGGTTCCGAACCGGAACCGGAACTGGAATCAAACCGTTCGGTTCCGGTTCCATTCGGTTTTTTTTTTTTTTTTGCTTTATTGAAAAAAAATTTGATATTGATAAATTAATATAATTCAAAATTATGAATTTGAATTTATATAATAAACTTACATTACATAATTACATTAAATAAATTACAAATAAAATTCTTATCTAAAAAAATAATAAAAAATTATTAAATAAAAGAGCTTGAACTTAAATTTTTAAAAACTTAAGTTGCCTACGTATCCTCCAAGGGTGAGAGGAATCAAACCTCACGCAGTTCCATTACATTTTAAAGATATTTCCCCATTGTAATTTTACAATTATTTAATTATCAATTATCGTCAGTGCATGTTAATCCTTCAGCTTCAGTTCTGCTTGCACTTGCAGATGCATTATCGAACAAGTCTTCAAATTCATCAAGGGCATCTTCTTGTTGCCTCAGATCAGCTCAGGTCCAATCATCTACACATGCTGTTGCTTCTAGAGTGCTTGGATGTAATGAAGACCGTATGACTTCCAATATATTGCCTCCCATGCTAAAGGCTTGCTCAACCTGCAACGGTGGAAACAAGTGATGCCAATATTTCTTTAGCAGTAATTGATAATATAGGATATACATTTTGATGTCGGTTCCATCATTCAAGGATTTGAAAATTTTTACTAGCTAAACTTTCTGTTGAAAACTCAAAATTTGTAAATAAATAATTATCAAATTTCGGGTTATTAGTCGTGTTATCCCTATATTTTTTATTTCGTTGTAATAATTAACGATCACATGCGCTAAGTGTTGATTGCATTATTGTCGTTTCACTACTACTAGATTGTCTTATTGATTGCAAGTTATATATTCTAGCATAATCATTAAATAACTCTATTAAATCAATTTTTATTTTAGCTATTTTTCTTGAAATATCAATTTCATCTAATATTCCTAAATATCCATAGTAAGCGGGTAAAGCATATTCAAACCTTCTAATTTAAATCTAGGATCGAAAACAGCAATAATAAGATAAAGTACATGAATGTCTTTAAAATAATGCAACCATTTTCGTTTCATAACATTAATCACTTCAAACAAAACAATATCATTAGGATCACGACTATCAACATGCTCATCGAGAGTACCAACAATATTCAAACTTTCAAGAATAAATAAATGTGTTGTATGATAATAAACTCCGCTAAAAATTGTGTAGCATCATTAAACACTTTTAAAATCTCTAATTGTTTTTCACAAATTTCCCATTGACTAGGAAAAAGTGTGATATGTTGAACATTTTGAGAAAAAAAACTACATAATGCATCTTTGTATTGCAAAGCTTGACATAAAAGAAAATAAGTTGAATTCCAATGTGTTGAAACATCTCGTGAAAATTTTATCGGTTTAATACCATTAAATTTACAAAACTTAGCTTATTCTCTCCTAACTAGAGAATATGACCAAATACAATTAAGTGCTTTTTTAATAGGATCAATGAAATGTACTAATTTTTCCAAACCATCTTGAACACATAAATTAAGGACATGACATGTGCAACGAACATGAAAAAAATGACCCCCTAAATTTGGTTCGCATATTTATATTAAATCAGTGATTGATGCAATATTTCCAGATGCAATATCAAATCCAACTGTTAAAATTTTACCTAATAAACCATATTCATCAAAAATTACTTTCATCATTCTATAAATATTTTGTGCAGTATGTTGTTCATCAAAAACTCTAAATGCAATAAGTCGTTTTTGCATGTTCCATGATGCATCAATCCAATGACATGTCACACCCATGTATGAGTGTGTTCGCCAATGGTCACTCTAAATATCAGAACAAATAGATAGACGCCCTTTAATGTCTCTAAATGTTTCATTTAAAATAATTTTATCATCTTTATATAATTTACAAATTTGACGTTTTATTGTATTTCTAGTCATTCTACATGCAGCAGGATTTAACGCATTTTGAACGAAATTAGTAAAAGTAATTTTTAAACCAAAACTTAAAGAAAGATGTGTTATACAAGTTAATTTAGCAAATTCTTCTCTATTTTTAGCATCAGAATATTTAAATAAATCTAAAGCACATGTACCTCTACTAGATGATGTGTACCTGGCCATTTGAGTTTGCGTCGTATCAAGTCCAAGTTCAACCGAATGATGTCTTTCCAGATGTTTGATCATATTGCCGTATCCACCAGAAAATTTGTAAGAAACCCCACAATGGTTGCATACTGCTCTTGAACTTTCATCAGTATCGTCTAAATGAAAATGAATTTTGAAAACATCCGAGAAACGAGACTTAAATTCTCTTCTCCGTGAACCGATATTAGGGCCGTTCTCTTGGGTTGGCACATTTGACATTGTGTTCTCAGATGAACTTGTCATTTGTTGTTTAAGAAATTTTAAAGAATTAGAGAAATGAGAATGAGAGAATTATATGAATTGAGAGAAATGAGAATTGAGAAATTGTGTGTTGAAATAATGAAAAATGACTCATATTTATACATTTTAAGAATATTTTTGTGATACCTAAAATGCCACTAAAATTAGCCGTTTTATTACTGTTATTAGGGGTAATTTAGGAAACCCCCAACCGGTTCCAACCGGTTCGGTTAGGGTAAGAACCCTAACCGAACCGGTCAGCTTTCGATTCCGGTTCCGGAACCGGAACCGAAATCAGTTGGAACCGAAATCATCCGGTTCCAAATGGTTCGGTTCCAGTTCGGAACCGGAACCTCAGTCGGGTCTAACTATCATTATCAAGGTTTGAGTTGAATACTTTAATAGCCCAATATGCCTTATGCTCAAGTTCTACAAGCAAATGACAAGATTTTCCATAAACTAAACAATAATGAGACATTCTCAATGATCTTCTAAAAGCTAGTGGATGTGCCCAAAGTGCATCAGTCAGTCAAAGAGACCAATCTTTGAGATTTGGGTTAACCGATTTTTCCAAAAATTATTTGATTTCCCTATTTGTTAGTTCAACTTGACCATTATATGCAATTCCATATTTTTTGATTAATGACTCAAAAGGTTTGTTACAAAAATGTTTACCTCCATTACTTATAATGGCCCGAGGGATTCCAAATCCACTTAAAATATTTTCGACAAGGAATCGCCTCAACCCATTTTGAGATGTAATCTACTACAACTAAAATATATAAAAATCAAAACGGTGGAAATGAACCCATGAAATCTATTCCCCAACAATCAAAGATTTCGACAACAAGAATGAGATTTAAATGCATCATATTTCTTTTAGAAATGGACCCCAACTTTTGACAATTTTCACAAGTTATTTTTAAATAAGATGGGCCAATAAAATCCACACTATAAGATTTTTGCAGCAGATTTTTTAGACGAGAATTGACCTCCACATACTTCTGAATGACAAAACTGAATAACACTACTTATCTCATTGTCCGGTATGCATCATCGGAAAATCTGATTAGGGCAATATTTGAACAGATATGGATCATCCTAGTAGAATTTTTTAACTTCATTCAAAAATTTCTTCTTGTCTCGATGGCTCTAGTCTGGAGGTATTTTTCCTATTGTAAGAAAATTGATAATATTAGTATACCAAGGCATTGTATTTACAGAAAATAAAAAATCATCAAGAAAAGATTCATTGACGGGAGTTATGTCAATTGATGACTCATTTGTGAGTCTTGATAAATGATCTACAACTATGTTCCGATAAGAACCTTAACCGAACCGGTCAGGTTCTGATTCCGGAACCGAACCGAAACTGATTGGAACCGGAATCGTCCGTTTCCAACCGGTTCGGTTCCTATTCGGTTCCAGTTCGGAACCGGAACCTTGGTCGGGTCTAACTGTCATTATCAAGGTTTGAGTTGAATACTTTAATAGCTCAATATGCCTTATGCTCAAGTTCTACAAGCAAATGACAAGGTTTTCCATAAACTAAACAATAATGAGACATTCTCAATGATCTTTTGAAAGCTGGTGGATGTGCCCAAAGTGCATCAGTCAGTCAAAGAGACCAATCTTGGAGATTTGGGTTAACCGATTTTTCCAAAAATTATTTGATTTTCCTATTTGTTAGTTCAACTTTACCATTTGTCTAAGGGTGATAAAATGTAGAAACTTTATGTGTAATTCCATATTTTTTCATTAAGGACTCAAAAGGTTTGTTAAAAAAGTGTTTACCTTTATTACTTATAATGGCCCGAGGGATTCCAAATCCACTTAAAATATTTTCAACAAGGAATCGCCTCAACTCATTTTGAGATGTAATCTACTACAACTAAAATATATAAAAATCAAAACGGTGGAAATGGACCCATGAAATCTATTCCCCAACAATCAAAGATTTTGACAACAAGAATGAGATTTAAATGCATCATGTTTCTTTTAGAAATGGACCCCAACTTTTGACAATTTTCACAAGTTATTTTTAAATAAGATGGGCCAATAAAATCCACAATATAAGATTTTTGTAGCAGAGTTTTTAGACGAGAATTGACCTCCACATACTTCTGAATGACAAAACTGAATAACACTACTTATCTCATTGTCCGGTATGCATCGTCGGAAAATCTGATTAGGGCAATATTTGAACAGATGTGGATCATCCTAGTAGAATTTTTTGACTTCATTCAAAAATTTCTTCTTGTCTCAATGGCTCTAGTCTGGAGGTATTTTTCCTATTGTAAGAAAATTGATAATATTAGTATACCAAGGCATTATATTTACAGAAAATAAAAAATCATCAAAAAAAGATTCATTGACGGGAGTTGTGTCAATTGATGACTCATTTGTGAGTCTCGATAAATGATATACAACTATGTTCTCTGCTCATTTCTTGTCATTGATTGTGAGATTGAATTCTTGTAGTAATAAAATCAACCGTAGTAATCTTGGCTTTGCATCCTGTTTAGACATCAAATATCTAACAGAAGCATGATCATAATAAACAACGGTTGATAAACCGATTAAACATGTTCGAAATTTATCCAATACAAATATTACAGCAAACAGTTCTTTTTCTGTGGTAGTGTAATTCATTTGTGCACTGTTTAAAGTTCTACTTGCATAATAAATTACATATGGCTTACATTCCTTTCTCTGTCCTAATACTGCGCCAACTGCATAATCACTGACATCACGCATTAGCTCAAAAGGCAAAGACCAATTAGAGGATTGTATGATAGGAGCAGAATTTAAAAGACTGATAATCTTTTCAAAAGATTTTTGACATTCTTCTGTCCATTCAAACGTTGCATCTTTTAATAGGAAGTTAGACAATGGTCTGGATATGGTGCTAAAGTTTTTAATGAACCTCCCATAAAATCCCGCATGTCCTAAGAAAGAACGGAATTCCCTAACAGTTTTAGGTGGTGGCAATTTAGAGATCACCTCTATTTTTGCCTTGTCAACTTCAGTATCTTTAGATGACACAACATGACCCAAAATAATTCTTGAATCAGTTATGAAATGATATTTTTCCAGTTTAACACAAGTCATTTTTCTTCACAACTTTTCAAAATATTTTCCAAATTATTCAAGTAATTATCAAAAGAGTTCCCAAAAATAGTTATATCATCCATAAAGACCTCTAACAATGTTTAATCATGTCACTAAATATGATTAACATGCATCGTTAAAATGTTGGTGCATTACAAAATCCAAATGATATTTTCCTAAATGCAAATATTTCAAAGGGACATGTGAATGTGGTCTTTTCCTGGTCTTCTAAAGCAATAGGGATTTGATAATAACATGAGTAACCATCAAGAATGCAACAGTAGGGATGTCCTGCTACTTTTTCCAAAATTTAGTCAAGAAATGGTTAAAGGAAAATGATCTTTTCTAGTAGCGTCATTTAATTTTCTATAATCAATGCACATACGCCAACTAGATGAGATTCGAGTTAGAATTGATTATCCTTTGTCATTTTTTACTACAGTTATTCTAGGCTTTTTTAGCACAACTTGTGTAGGACTTACCCACTAACTATCGGAGATAGAGTAGATAATGCCTACATCAAGAAGTTTAAGGACTTCTATTTTTACCACTTCTTTCATGTGAGGGTTTAATCTTCTTTAGGGTTGACGATATGTTCTAGCATTATCTTCTAAATGTATTATGTGTGTGCATATCAAAGGATTAATGACTTTTATATCTTTTAAAGTCCATCCAATTGCCAGTTTATGTTATCTCAACATATTTAACAACTTACCTTCTTGATCGCTTGTGAGAGAGGAAGAAATTGCCACATGGTAAGTTTGTTCATCTCCAAGAAATGCATGCTTCAATCCTTCTACCAAAGTCTTTAATTCAAATTTGGGTGCTTCCTCATGTTTTTCTTCTTCAAGTGTTCCTAGTTCCTCAAAATTTTACTTCTATTCATCGTCTTCCAGTACCTTTGTAGAATCAAGTAAAAAATCATTAGTAAATCCGAATCTAATTGCATACTTGATTCAAGAAAATTAGCTGTATAAATTTCGATAGGATTAGATAGATTCTAAGACTAGGCATCGGATCGGATCTGGCTCTCGAATCCGATCAAATTGTGTTTGGTTCGTTTGTCGAATTTCGGATCGAATCAGATAAGTTTGATAACTATCGGATCGAATAGGATTTTATCTGATTTGATAATAAATCTGAATCCGATAGAGAATCTGATTTGATAATAGATCTGAATTCGATAGAGAATCTGATTTGATAATAAATCTGATAGTAGATTCGATTTGATAACAAATCTGATTCGATAACGGATCCGATTCGAAAAATTGACCCGAAAATTTATAAATTCATAAAATTTTATCGAATCGGATCGAATAACTTAAAATTCAAATCAATTTTATCAAATCGTATCCATTATCAAATCGAATCCACTATCAGATTCTTTATCAAATCGGATGCTCTATCGGATTCGGATCTGTTATCAAATCGAATTTATCTGATTCGTTGAGATATCAAATCGGATCGAATAAATCTGATTCGATTCGATTGTTATCGGATCAAATCTGATCCGATCCGATAAGGACTCAAAATCCAATCGAACCAAACAAATCAACTCTTATCGAATCGGATCGGATCGGATTCGAATTCGGTCCGATCCGATCCGAATCCGATAATGCCCACCCCTAATAGATTCTTCTGAATATGTTCCTCCAAAATTGGTTCAATTAGTTCCATGCTCTCGTTTTTATTGTCCTCATCGTATGGTTGTTTGCACATGTTAAAAACATTAAGCTCCAACGTCATATTACCAAAGGACAAATTCATGATTCTATTCCTACAATTTATTAAGGCATTAATTGTTGCTAAAAATAGACGACCAAATATTACAGGAATTAGCTTGTAACTGTCTACTACAGGTTGTGTTTCCAAGACAATAAAATCCACATGATATATGAATTTATCGACTTGTAATAATACGTCTTCCACAATTCTTTTCGGTACATTGACTGATCTATCGGCAAATAAAAGAGTTGTTGAAGTTGGTTTTAACTGGCCAATATTAAGTTGTTGGTAAACCTAAAATGGAAGCAAATTAGATTGTAACTGTTTGCTACTGGTTGTGTTTCCAAGACAATAAAATCCACATAATATATGAATTTATCGACTTGTAATAACACGTCTTCCACAATTCCTTTCAGTATCTTGACTGATCTATCGGCAAGTAAAAGAGTTGTTGAAGTTGATTTTAACTCGCCAATATTAAGTTGTTGGTAAACCTATAATGGAAGCAAATTGACACTAGCTCCAAGATCAGGCAATGCATGTTCAATTGTATGATTTCAAATAATACATGAAATAGTTGGATAATCAGGATCTTTGTATTTTAATGCATTATTGGTTTAGAGAATGAAACTTACCTGTTCGGCTAGAAAAACTTTCTTTCTTACCTGATGTCTTCTTTTAACGGTGCACAAGTCTTTAAAAAATTTAGCATAAGATGGTATTTGTTTGATGACATCTAACAAAGGAATATTGATCATCACCTGTTTGAATATTTCATATATCTCTGGGGAATGGTTCAATTTCTTTATTTTTAATGCTTGAGGAAATGAATGTGCATGTGAAAAATCGTTATTATCAACGATGGGTAATTGTTCATCAACCGATTCCTTACCCTCTAAAGTTGACTTATTTTCAATTTCACGAGGTTCAAGAATAGGTCTGTGGATGACTTTACCACTGCGAAGAGAAATAATAGATTTGACTTGGTCTATGTGTTGACTAACATAACTACCATCGTGAGAGTTTTGATGACTATTGGGGTTTGACTGTGGTTGTGTAGGAAACTTTCATTTCTCATAAATGGTCAATGCATATGTGATTTTGGAAAAAATACCTTTAAGATCAATCAATGTTTGCACATTTTGGTTATTGATGGCTTCCTATTTCGCAATGAATGCATACAAGGTATCCTCAAGGGTTTTCCTAGGTGGTGAGACATATGGTGCATAATTCTGAGAATTTTGGAAATTTTGGTATACCTGGGGAGGTTGTTGCAATGGTAGTGCTTGGTTATCATTCATCCAATTGAATTTTGGATGGTTTCTCTAACCAGAATTGTAGGTTTAGGAGTATGGGTTTGGATTTGGTCTATTGAAGGTGTTTATGGAACTGACTTGGTCATAGAGACATTCTTACAGGGCTGGCAAGGTTGGGCAAACTTGTGTGACATGTTCATTTGAATTACAGATTTGACATGTGACTTCTTGAATTGACTTGTCATGATCATTCTTCCTCATTTCTAATGCCTCAATTTTTTTTACCCAGAGATGCATATTTAACAGAAAAGTCATGGTCTTCCCTAAGGTTAAACATGCCTCTACCAGATGCATGTGATTTTACAGATGACTCATAAGTGCCAATTGTGTCCCAGTATTGTGCATTATCTGTTATGTGTTTTAAATAATCTAGTGCATCTTCGAGACTTTTGTCCCTAAACTCACAATCACATCATTTCCACAACTTGTCTACCTTGAGGTGTTAAACCCTCGTAGAAGTAGGAAACCAGCCTCCATATTTCAAACCCGTGATGTGGATAAATATTCAACATCTATTTAAATCTCTCCCAACATTGATAAACTGTTTCCCCGACTCTTGTGTGAAAGTTGTGATTCTCCTCTTAAATGAGTTCGTCTTGTGATGGGGAAAGAATTTTTTCAGAAATAGCTCTCACAAATCATCTCATGTTCTGATGGATCTTGACTTAAGGTTCTGCAGTCAAATTTTAGCTTTATCCTTTAAAGAAAAAGGAAAAAACTTGAGTCGAATTATATTCATGCTTCAATTTTGGTCTATGCAAGTATTACATACCTATTCGAATTTCCTTAAATGCTAATAAGATTTTCTGATTCTAGACCATGAAATGTGGGTAAAAGTTGGATGACACATGGTTTAAAAATGAAACGTGTTGCATCTGGGGAAAAACAATACAAGATAGTGATCATGTCTTAGTGGAATTCATGAATTCTCTGAGTGTCCTAGGATGATTAAGATCTCCATGCTGTGACTCACGTTCTACCTGATCAATTGGATTTTTATCTCGGTTAGGTGGGTTTTCATTTTGGTTATCGACCATTTTAACTGACGGTGAAGGTGATGGTGACTCTCTACTAAATCTACCGCTAAATGATCGAGACTAATGTCTCATGCAATCTAAATGCAGATTGTATGCTAAAATTTAGATATGCAAATGTAAAACTTACAAAAAGAAAAAATAATAAACAAGTGAAAGAAAAAAGTTAAAATAAATGACAAAAGAAAAAAAATACAAATGTAGTGATAAAAAAAATGAGATGCAGAAAATATAAAAAATATAAAAAAGAAAGAAAAAAATGCAAGGATGTTAAATTATTATTCTATCTAAATTATTTTCCCCGGCAACTGGAACAAAAACTTACACACTCACAAAATGGTTATTTACTCCCAAATATAAGAATGTCAAAGTAATAAAATAACCTGGTAAGTCCGGGGTCGATCTATGGAGAATAAATTTAGTAAAATAAAATAATAATTCGAGTGAAAATAAAAAGGTTGAATTGTTTGAAGTGATAGACAATTTTAAATTGGAAAGTAACAATAAATTAAAATACTAGAGATAGGAGAGATCCACTCTTAATATTTTAAATATAAAGAAATCTTACTTTTTATAATATATAAATTGACATGATTTGACAGGAAATCTACAAGTCATAACTATGCGTGAAACTAGAAACAACAGGGAAAATTACATAAACTCGAGAAATTTACTAATGGTGCAGGACTGGTTCATCAGAGCTTAACCTCTACATCAACTCCAGCAGGAAGGTCAAGTTGCATTAAAGAATCTATAGTTTGAGCAGTTGGGTATAGAATATCAATAAGGCGTTGGTGAGTTCGGATCTCAAAATGGAACCTGGCATCCTTGTGCACGTGTGGGGATTTGAGAACACAGTAGATCCGCTTCTTGGTAGGTAATGGCACAGGGCCCATGGTCTTTGCATTGGTAGTTCTTGCAGCATCCATTATCTGCTTGCAAGAGTCCTCAATCAGGGGCACCCAGTAAGACCTAAGCTTGATTCTGATTTTCTGTTTTGGTGCAATCTAAGAACAAAAATTTTCAAAGTTCAAACTTCTTCTAAAGCAATTCTAAGGAGAAGTATATGCATGGTTCTGGATAAGAAATGCTAAAACTACTTGAAAAAATAAAATTTCCATGTAGAACTGTTGCATCTAGGCTGCGGATTTAAAGACAACTAGTTAAAATTCACAACAGAAAGTTATTTTCTCAAAAAGAAAATGCACAAGCAAAGACAATTAAGAACTTTGAAAGACAACTAGTTAAAATTCTCGCTGCAGTGGGTGTTAGATGGGTAAAGAGGTATCATGTAGGATTGATGGTTGAGACTTGAGATTCAATCATATCATCCTTGATTAAATTGTTAAAAATGCAAAAAATCTATCCTAATGAAACTCCAGGATCTGAGAGAAGTCATTTCAGAAACAGTGATTCAAGAATATTTTGTTGATAGCAATCAGGTTGGAACAAAGTTCAATAATAAATAAACTAATAGCATACTACACTCAACATTAGAGGGCAAAAAAGAAGAAGAGAATATCTATTTGGACCATTGTTTCAATTTAAGAACTTCAAGGTCCCTCAAATAAAGCCCATGGCCCAAATCTAGCAAAGCAAAGTTACTACCAACAACATGAAAAGGCATGTTACATTTTGAAAGAGTTAAAGTAGAGCTATAGTAGAAGCAGATTGTGTGATTGTAAACTTCTTACAAACAAATACAGACTACAAGAAACAACTCTCCCACTATATTTCAACAAGATCACAAATAGGTCTTCATTAAAGGATTAACCATCATCCTCAAACATTGATGCATTCCAAAATATGGGCTTCAAAACAAAAGAAAATTCAACTAAGCTAAACAATCACAAACAGAAGGGGAGAAAATAGCATATGTATGAGGTTCATTTGAACACAGTCATTTGATCTCTCAGGTTCTTAACAACATATCAACCTTTTATTTCTCAAAAACTACAATAAATGCCAGTGAGAAATATACCTTTTCTGCATCTGAGCTAACACTAAGTGTCTCCGGAACTTCAGCCTGTAGCACCAAAAATCAATATTTTAGCACCAATAGGCAATAAGATAACTAAGCTCTCCATCTTGGTAATGAATATAGTGTATGGGGGAAATCAAAATGAAAAATTGAATTTCGAACCAAATTTAGAAAGATAAACACATAACAGTCAAATTGGACTCGACTGATATGAAAATAAGCTATCCATGATCTTTTCCCACATTATGTTATCTATAAAACAAGCATTACCGCTACTGTGCTACCACATAACTAATCTTCATACAAACAACTAGCATAATGCAGGGAATCAAATCAAATCAAATCAAATCAAATTAACACTTATCTTGTTCTCAGCTGAAGAAAAAAATAAAAAGAGAATTTAAAAAAAAAATCACTTTCCCACATTTTATCAGCAAGCAAACTGAGCGTTAAAAAAATTCACACAAAAAAGAACTTAACCACTGAGCCAAATAATAAAATTAGCCTCAATAGGTAACAAGAAGAACAAAAGATACCTCAATAGCCAACAATAATAACAAAAGATAAAAACTTTCTCAATTTCCCACATGTTCTCAGTCACCAAACAGACCACTAACTAACATAACACAACTAGCCCCACCAAAAAAATTAAACAAAAGAATCAGTCAGTAAGAACAACCTCAAGAGTAGAAGTTTCAGACCCATCTAGGGTTTCCGGAGCAACAAAAACCCTAGTACTGGTCGGTGAAGAAGGTGAGAATTTTAGCGAAGTACCAAGCCTAAAGGCACCAACTTTTGAGGGCATAGAAACAGAAAAAGCAGAGCACTTTGAATTTGAAGAAATGGGTATTGTAAAGGAAGGTGAAATTGTTCCAGAAATTGTTCCAGAAATTGAAAAAGTTGCCATTTCTAATTGAATTCTTCTCTTTTTTCCCCCTTTCCTTCAAACTTCAGACTATTTGCTTGCACTTTGTGCAGCGTAGAATTATCCAATAATTTTTATTTACTTTTTTAAAATACATAATAAATCATCAACCATTTTGGGCCAATGAGAAAACCCAAAAGGGTAATTTTGTCTTAATGACCCGACTATCTTATAAATTGTCACAATTAATCTCTCCAATTTTTATCTAATTTTAAAACATTTTTTTTCTATTTTTGGATAACTTTAGAAATATTCGAGTAATTTAACATTAATAAAAAATATTAAACAATATAAACTAAAATTTATATTTTTAAAATTATAATAACAGACAGTTATAATAATGATAGTCACAGAAAAAGCACTTTTGACACTCCCAGGTTAAGGTTACATGATGGGTAGAAGACCTGAAGTGCATTCTCCCTGGAGTCTATAGGTGTGTTTAATTTTTATTTCTTTTCCTTTTTTTCAATATTGTTTTAACATAAGCTGAAAATTTTGCTAATTTTTTGGGTTAGTGGGGAAATTAAATAGTATTAGAAGAGCAATTACAAAGGAAATTATAACTGACCAAATTATCAAATTGGGGATTTGATCAGCTTATGTTATAATGTCATTGTTTGAATTTATGCAGGGAAAAGGTGACAGTGACAAAGAACAAATCTTATATCTCATTCATTGGGCAAGAGGGACGAGCCTCGGAAACTATAATTACTTGGCACAGTAAAGCATCTGATAAAGACAGCAATGGGATTGAGCTTGGAACTTATAAGTCAGCTTCTGTTAGCATATTTTCCAAAACATCATAGCAACAATTGAGCATACGTGAAGACCGATCCGAGGTGTAAAGATGTTCAAAGAAGCGAATAGGAACTAAGGTCTCAGACCCGACCCGACTTTACCACTCAGCAGGGTAGGATGGCAGTTGTTTCAGTTGCCCGACCTGGTAGGGCGGGCCGGGATGTTAACGATATGATCAAGTCTAAGTGACGTAAGCCCTGTATGGGAACTTGCACCTTCCAAGGAGGTCTGATATGACAGGAGTACATCATCAGCTTAACTTCTAGCATACGCTATCGTAGGGAAGTATGGGCTGGCATTGTGAGGTAACGTGTAGCGGTGACCAAAAGTGGCATGGTTTAATGAGGCGTCAGGTGGCAGAGCAGAGCCGCCATAGGCCGGTGCAGTGGCAGGTAGGTGGCAGAGCAGAGCCGCCATAGGCTGTCATAGGTCGGTGCAAAGACACAAAAAAAGAGTATTCTGATTGGTCAAATTATGGGAAGATAAGGAGAGTTGCTAGTGCAATGATAACATGTGACATGAGCTGATGTCATAGGCGGTGGATCAGTGGATTCAGACGCACTATATAAAGAGGGGTTGAGAACTCATTAGGGGAGAGCTAATTATATTTCATGCACAACTTGTAAAAAGAGAGAAAAAAGATTAAGTATAAGAGTGAGCTTGTAAAAGGTCGGTCAGATGAGCTCGAGAGTTAGTGCAGGCCGGTCAAACCCGACCACGTAATAAAAGCTTCATTTTCCCTTGTGCTCGTGGATGTAGGTTGGATCCATTCCGTCGAACCATGTTAAACCCTTTGTTTTATCTGTGTGCTTTCTCATCTTTTGCTAAATTTTCCTTTGGTTCCCAACAAACCAAACAAATTCACAGTTGATGGAGGATTGTTCGAGGAATAAGTTTACCGAATTACCCCTGGAACGAAAATCAGCCATCAACAGTTGGCGCTGTTTGTGGGGAACGGTACGAAAATCAGCAAACACGTTGAAGTGATGGCAGGAGACGAGAACCATATATCTTCAGAGGATTCGACGACGGAATGGATGGAGAAAATGGAAGAAACCATGCGAAATGAGAGGGAAGAAGCTCGGAAAAGAGGGAATCAACTCAGGTCTTCATAAAGGCTATAATGGAAAAGTTAGAGAAGTTGGAAAAGAATACAAAATGAGCAGGCCCCGGTCAAAGGAAATAAGAGATATCAAGGAGAAAGAAGGTCGTTGGGGTAGATGGAGATGGTGAAAATAGGAAGAGGATTGCCCATAGGATGAGATCCGCAGTCATCTCTGGAGCCATACTAGCAGGGGAGTTGTGGGAGGAAGAGGAAGGCAGACAGACTCGAGAGTCTTCTAGTAATAGTCCATGCTTTGTAGAGAGCGACCTGAAACGGTCTCCAGGGGAGGGATATGAAGTCCCCAGTTACGGAAGGTATCATGCATGGAGTGGGAGAAATGGTGGAACCCGGGGTCGAGAGCATGTTAGCTCAGAAGACCAGATGATGAGTTAGTTTCGAAAGGATATGAGGGAATGGGAAGAAAGTATGAAAAATGGACCAAGGAGTGACCAGGACATGGGGACAGCGTTCCCCTTCACGAAGGAAATTTTGGCGATGAGATTTCCAATGAGATTCACCATACCTTCGATGGATGTTTACAAAGGCAGCACCGACCCCAAGTCTCATGTTAAAAAGTTCGTTTTGTTGATGTAAATTCAGGGAATGGCCAGAGAGGACATCTGTAAGGTGTTCCCTTTAACCTGGGCGGGTCAGCCAGTTTATGATTTAGGAACCTGACCCCGGGAAGTATCAGTAGCTTCAAGCAATTGAGGAAATCCTTTGTGCGACACTTCAAATGATTGTGTGTGCCTAGGAAGATGATAAGGTCGTTAAGGATGATGAAGCAGCGGGATGATGAGCCCCTTAATATTTTAGTTGACTGGTATCATAGCTTGGTGCTAGAGGTTGGGGCGAATGAGTCCCTTGAGGCCTTGGAAAGTTTTAAATGAGCTCTCAGGATCGGGAAATTATGGTACCACGTGAGGATCCATGAGATACCGAACTATGCTGCGGCTTTGGAGCAGGCGAGGAAGTTTGTGTTTATGGAGGAAGAAGAGAAGATTACCCGATGATGTGCACCCATAAGACTAAGGTACTCAGGTCAGATAGTCAACGGGATTAGGGCAGAGATGTGAGGAGACCTGTCCCAAGGAAAAATGAGCCTAGGCCAGTGCCTCAGAATAATCAAGTTCAAGAGAGGAAGCCACATGTCCAGGTCAACCATGTCACCAGGGGGACAATGTACACCCTCCTAAATAGATCCATGGCCCAGATAGTTCGGGAAATCCATTACAAAGGTCTATTAATTGAGCCCGACCTGATGGGGTTCTCGATTGAGAAGAGAAACAACATGGCTTATTATTTTCACCATAATGTAAGAGGACATGCCACGAATGGATGTAAAGACCTGCGGGAGCAGGTGGAAGACTTGGTAAAAAATGGCTATCTGAAAGGGTACATAGACCAAGTAGCTATGAAGGCTGACCAACGCTGATGGCGACTATCGTCAGGCCGAGTACTTGGAGTGCTGAATGGATATTTTCAATAGAGCCTCTCTTAAAATGACCCACAAAGAGTTATAAGATGGGTAATAGATCCCAATAATATGAGTAAAACCATCATTTTCTCAGATAAAACCTTGTTTACCAATGCTTTTTTATTATGTGTATTCGATGGTCGGGTCTACTTTAGTACCGCTAAGGCCATAGTAATTCGATGGCTCGGGTCTGCTTTAGTACCGTCGAGACCGTGTTAATTCAATGGCTCGGGTGTTCTTTAGTACCGTCGAGGCCGTGTTAATTCGATGGCTCCGGGCTACATTCGTTTCGCCGAGGCCACTTTCAATTTATTGGCTCGGGGCTGCATTCATTCTGCCGAGGCCACTTTCAGTTTATTGGCTCGGGGCTGTATTCGTTCCACCGAGGCCATTTTCAAATTATTGGCTCGGGGCTACATTCGTTTCGTCGGGGCCACTTTAAGTTTATTGGCTCGGGGCTGTATTCGTTCCGCCGAGGCCACTTTCAGATTATGGGCTGGAGGCTGCATTCGTTCCGTCGAGGCCATTTTGAGTTTATTGGCCCGGGGTTGCATTCGTTCCACCGAGGTGACTTTCAGATTACGGGCTCGGGGCTACATTCGTTCCGCCGAGGTCATTTTCAGACTATGGGCTCTGGGCTGCATTCATTCCGCCAATGCCACTTTCAAATTATTGGCTCGAGGCTGCATTCATTTCACTGAGGCTACTTTCAGTTTATTAACTCATGGCTGTTTTCGTTCCGCCGAGACCACTTTCAGTTTATTGGCTCGAGGCTGCATTCGTTCCGCCGATGCTAGTTTCAGATTATGGGCTCGGGACTGCATTCGTTACACCGATACCATATTTGTTGGCACAAGAAGGGAACATTCCTTTGTGGTCAAGTTGTTGTTTTGATTCGGGGTCGGGTTACGTCCCACCGAGGCCTCATCATGTTTGATGGCACAATGAGGGAACATTCCCTTGTGGCCAAGTGTTTGATATGGCTCGGGGTTGGGTTACGTCTCACCAAGGCCTCATTTTGTTTGATGGCACATGAAGGGAACATTCCCTTGTGGCCAAGTACTTAATATGGCTTGGGGCTGTATTCGTTCCGCCGAGATCCTTTTCTAGTGTATTGGCACAAGGAAGGAACATTCTCTTGTGGCCAGGAACTTAATATGGCTCATGGCTGTATTCGTTCCCTGGAGGTCATTTTCCTTTGTAGTGGTGCAAGGAGGATTCATTCCCTTGCAACCAAGCGACTTAGATGCCTCGGGGTCGATCTTTCCCTAAGGCCTCTATTTTTCAGATCAGTTCGGGGTCGGGCTACGTTCCACTGACGTCTTAATTATCTTTGTTGGCATGAGGTCGGAGTTTCTCCCTCGTGGCCAAGTTTTTAGTGGTGCAAGGAGGGAGCATTCACTTGTGGCCATGATGGCTCGGGGCTGCATTCGTTTCACGGAGGCCATGTTTATTGGCATAAATGTTAGGGTTGGTGCTCGGAGTGCTAATCCGGATCGTATTTATGTCTGATTCGTGAATGCGAATAATTTCTTTTTCCATAATATTACTTATTTATGATAATACTTCTTGCTTTTATATACATATCCGATCTAATTACGATTAGATTGAAACTAAATATGATTTAGTGATATGTATATATTGGATAAAGACCCGATAATATATTTTATAGTGTGCAGTTACAAAATAGTTTGTAATTGACATTGGGAAGTGTCACTACAAGAAGTATATTATCAAATAAAGTTCCTGGTAAAGAATTACTAACACGGGTTGGTTAGTAAAATCCGTTGAGACCAGTACATGTCGTATATTGAGACTTGGTCCGATGGTCTATCCTAATGAACCATGAGTCTTGGAAGACTCGTATAGACGTGTAGGTGTTTATTTGATAGACACTGAACGACTCACTGATTATTTCATAATACATGGTACACCAACGTCAATATGAATCTTCTCGAGTCGAGTAGCATAGTGGTCCTTCGATTTGAGATACCACTGTGGATATATGTGATATCCTCCACACTTTGATGGCAGTCACGTTACCGATCTATTTAGATCAGACCTCCGCCTGTTCGTTGGGTGTGGATTGATGCTCATGATATCCTATAAGCATCAGATAGAATTCGTCAGTCCTGTGTACAGGGCATAGGTATCATGTATGTATTTGCGATCTAGTAAATCCATGGTCGTGGTATACTTCAGAAGCGAGTTCCGAGTGTTATTTAGAGATCGTAAATTTAAAAGTCGACTATATTATACCTTAGAGATTTGACGTTCTTATCTATATCCCCGGTATAATATTGATAGCCTGTGACGGAGGGATTATACATATGCAATGACCTCGACTTGCATAGTTTAGCGATATTATCCGTGGTCGTTATAATTCATGAGTGGGTGAATTATGGACACGAAGTTGGATTCAATGATGGATAAATCTAAACTTAGAGAGTCTCACAATATGAAGGGTACTCGTTGAGCACTTGGACAACGCGTTATGAATAATATAGATTATTCATAATACTTCACCGAATTAAATGGGTTAATTCGAATCGTTTAAACGGTTAAACAAAAATACATGCATTAAGGGCATTTCGGTCAATTAATAATTAATGTGTATTTGTATTTGATACAAGATTTGATTTGATACATATTAATTAATTGTCAAATGAGATTTTGACATATGCCATTAATATATGTATTTGTTATTTAATTTAAATAAAAATACATATATAATAATAATCGCATTAATTAATTATTTAGGTATTTAAATGTTAAATATCTAGATAATTAAATTATATCAATATTACATAATTATTATACAATATGTTTGATTATTATTGGTTAGATGTGGCATGATTTTATTAAGCTTAAAGTTTACAAATTAGATTTGTTAACTTTAAGTTTATTATTATTAATTAATTAGATTAATTGACCAAATGACCAAAATACCCTTATTCCCCCCTAAGTCGGTTTTGACAATTATTTAAAGTTAGAAAATTTTATTTTCTAAATGATAAGCTCTTATGGCCGAATCCTCTACAAAAGAAAAGCTCCCAAATTTTCTTGAAGAATCAAGGAAGAAAGTGAAGAAATTAAGAAAAACTTTAAGGAAATTAGAAGATTTGGAGGTAATCTTCATAACTCTTAAACTTAGAAAGTTTGTTTCTTATTCTTGAGAATCTAGACAAGTTCTAGGATTTCTTCTTTTCTTATATTTTGGGCCTTTTTGTTGGAGTTTACTAAGGTCCCAAGAATCAATAAATAAGCATGAAACCCATGTGAATACAACGAAGGAGTTGCGGAATACTCACAACGATCGGTTGAGCGACGCTCGAAGCAAAAAAAATCCATTTTCTGCTCCTTGTGCATTCGGCAGTGACAGTTCACAGCTCACTGGTTTCGGATTTGTGGATCAACTTCCTCAAGCTCCAAGCTTCGTGATTTGATTCCCGGCTCGTGGGTGGACTTCCCTATCACCTTCGCATGTCTCTCGGAGTGCTAGCTCTCTTGATTTTTCCATAAAATCAAGCACTTGCTTCCCTTCACTCTCTCAGTTTTTCAAACCAGAAAACCAGAAAAATGAAGCCCTTGGGCGTGTAGAAGAAGAGAGGAAAGAGAGAGAGAGAGTTGAAAAAATGTGTAATGTGTGTTTGATTTCTAAAATCAATTTTAACATATACGAAACATATAATAATAATATATGTTACTCAAGCTTTTAAAAGATTTTCAACAGCTCCCATCAAGTCACATCTATCAATCAAGTTGTCAAGTCACATCACTCAAACTGACAAGTGATTTGACGTTTGATGCGACTAATGATTTGACGCTTGATTTGACTTGCGTGCCGCACTCGAATTCGAAATGCGAATGCGCTCGCAAACAATCCCGGGCTCGGGTTCGCTAATTCCAAATTAACAAATTTTCTGTTGCGATGCAATTAAATGATTACGCCTAGTGAAATCACTATTTACGTCGCTAACGAATTAATTATAAATTAATTCGTTCACCCGAATTAAAATCTAATTTTAATTCCGCGTCGAAATCCAATTTCGTTTAATATATCTAATATATTAAATTATCGATTAATTCCAAATTAATCGTTATCTCTCTTTAAATGATATTTTATCCCAAATAAAATATCTCTGCTATTAATCCCAAATTAATTTTTTTCTCTCTTCTTATTAATCCCAGATTAATTAAAGTGCGAGTCATACGTCATCGGTGAATCTTTGGGAAGCGACCCATGAGATCCCCAGATATGTTGGCAGAAAATTCGGTCGTCGGACTATCCGAACACGTGAGTACCTCGTACTACGTTTATACCGATTTACAAGACAATGTTGGCTTCTAGCAAAGCGCCATGCCTACCTAATTCTCCAGAAATATCCTTACAGGAATAAAGGATCTATATCAGGCGTAGTATACGTAGTATTGCATATTTCGATCCAGTATCAGATGATCACATGCAAGGCCTGGGGCTGGTACATTGTCTGCCCCGTACGAAGCATATATCGGATTACGAGCAACTAGTCTCTTTAATATCGGATAATCATGACCAAGTCATATTATCCCGACAGTTGCAACCTTTTTAGAGAACCAGTTATGTATCCCTACGCGATCATCAACTCCATATGACTGGAGTGACACTTCCGTCTTGACATCACACCCAACACACTACGATTCTCAACATACCCAGCATTGGCGTACACAAAACCTGTAAAAGCCCTGGACGACCGCAACCAAAGTATATTGATTGTCGCAAGTATTAGTGGTGCAAGTCTCAGGTTAAGACCAAATACACCTACCCTGATTTCGGATTTCCATAGACACATAGTCATACTACCAATGGAATTCCGAGGGGGTCTATCCAGAGCGAAGCTGTTTCCCGTACCATCGGTAAAACACAACCTCCTATTACACTTGCTTGAGTATCCTATACCCAATATATGAGAACTATGCAGTTGTGCCCTCACAACGCACACAAGTGTAATACTAGTCTTTTACGCATCATCGATGTCCAATCTCGATAATGCTCTGACTAGGGATGTTTAATGATTTATCTTTCGTAGACTGATACTGTCTCATATCATTCTCAATCCAAACAAATCATAGGGACCTCCTATCATTTATATATCTAGGTGATCTAATCACAAATGATAAGTGTGCAATCTCCTTTATCACATAGTTAATTTGTACAACAACACCATGATCTGTACAAATAGTGACGTTATGGGTCATAATTGTCCAACAATCTCCCACTTGGCCTATAGCCAGTCAATCTAGTGTCTTACACCCGAACTATGTACGGTTGGCTCAAACTGCTGAGAAATGCTTTCGTCAGCGGATTTACATGATTGTCATCTGATGCGATTAATTCGATCATCACATCGCCACGATGTATGATCTGAACGAATCAGATGAATATCAAAGTATATATCTGGATCGTTGATGGGACCATCTTTTTCCCTGTGCTGACGCCTAGCTCAGCTGCTAACAGAATTATATCTAATTTAATTAGATTTGTTGTCGACCCAGAAGACTTCTATTGCTACCTCAGCTGCAGCAATAACCTGCATTTATTGTTTATACGGTAACAGTATCTTGCTTGGAATATTTCCAGCTCACTGTTCCGTTATTCAAACTTTGTAATACCATTTGCGACTTGTAGTCGTCTTTATCGTTTAGGAAACTTGCAGTAGTGATCCCAGTCACTTCAAGTTCTCCATCTCCATAGTTTAAGGCAACATCCTTAGATCTCTGAGATACTAACGGATGTTCTTAACATCAATCCAGTGACTATCACTTGGATTGGCCCGATTGTGAATCCATATGCTCAAAGCGTATGAGACACCAGGTCACGTACATTTTTCAATGTACGATTTCTCGGAGAGTTTTCTGAAAGCCAAGCTTTCACCGATAGTTTTTATGGGAATATCATTTCCAAGAAATGACGTATTATCATTATTTATAGGACAGCCACTGTCAGTGCGCTCCCACTAACCTTCTTATATACACAAGAATCATTTCGTTTTGAATTAAATCATAGACCATTATGATTACATCAAAACGATAATTCCAAGAACCTAATGCTTACTTCAATCCAAACATGGATCGAATAACCTGCAAACCTTGTTTGCTAGTTTTGGTACGACAAAACCGATAGGATGTTGTAAACATCCTCCAAAAGGTTTCATTTTCAGGAAAGTGATTTTCCCATTCAGCTGTTATATTTCATAAATGAAACATGCAGCGTTCGCAAGCATTATCCAAATGGATTTACCGTGGCAACAGGTAAAAGGTTGAATCGTAATCAACACAATGTTGATAACGATACCTTTCTGCTACAAGCCTAGCTTAGTACGTTGGTATTTGCCATCCATGTATGTCTTCCTTGAAGACTTATAGTACCAATAGGCACAATGCTTGCTGTACATCAACTAGTATCCAAACTTGTTGATATACATGGAATCCATTTCGGACTTATGGCACTTTGCCATAATTAGGGAGTCGATACCTTGTATCACTTCCTCATACGTAGTTAGTTGGTATACCTCAAAAGATTGACATCTTTTCGAGGTGAGATCAGAAACCCATACCCCAGGTTATTTTCTGACTCTCTCCGACTTACGTGGTTCTTGTGTATTCGAAGATTAATGGTATAGTTTCATCCTTGATGAACTATTTTTGTTCCATTTAAGGAATGGGTACCTGGAATAGTATTACTCTGATTTTCATCGAGTTATACTATCCTCCCACTTACCACTGCATATCGGTATTCCTCTCAGGAAAATCGCATGGTGAGCAACAATCTAATTGTTCTCATGTGAGTTGTATAAGTATTATACTTTGGTATCCCTAGGATAACCTACAATTGGCACTTATCCAATTTGGATTTTAGTTTGGTATCATCCAAACATATGCCAAGCATACCCAAATCATCAGGAATGTGAAACCTGGTTTCTTTCCTGTTCATATCTAATATGAAATCTGTCAAACAGATTTTATGGAACCTTATTCTAAATAAGTTCTGCATTGTTTTTGCGTATCCGTTGAAGGAAATGGTAGCTCAGTACGACTCATGATCAACCTTATCATGTCCAACAAAATTCGGTTACTCAGTTCGGACACACCGTCACTTTGACGCGTTCCGTGAGGAGTCCTCATTTGAAAGAATACTATACTCTTTCAGGTATACTAGAAACTTATTGCTTAAGTATTTTCCATTACGGTCTTACCGTGATAGTTTAATACTATAGCCGATCTGTTTGTCTATTTCGTGTCGAAACTTTAAAAGTTTCTGATTTGTGTTTCAATAGAAACTTATAACCACAACGCAATGCCACATCCGTAACGGTCACGAAATATTCATATCCCACCTCTAGCCTAGCTAGACATGGGCCCACTTGCTTCACTATGAACTAGGGCTAACAGATGGTGGCATTTACACTTTTACCAAGTAAATAGTGTTTTAGGCACTTTGCCCAATAAACTAGATTCGTAGACTTTTTTTGAATAGGATCAAATCAGTCCTAGTATCCACTCTTCAAAAGTGTGGATATACGATTCTTGTTTAATTGTGTCCTAGACAACAATGCCACATCAGTTTCTTCTGATCAAATCAGTTTGAGCTGTTTGTTTGTCATTATATACGTTTGAGATTTATTTATATTCAAAATATAAATTCGTTTATTCACATCTAATGTGTTTATCTCAATATCATCTTTATATAATAAAACACTTTAGTGTTCTAGAATATAAAGTTCACCCGCAGCGGGTTAACACTGATATAGAGATATAACGTATCTAGTCAAACTAGTTACATTATAACAGTTTCCAAATTTAGGTACACACCCGAGGGTAGTTCCTAAATTTAGGTATCTACGGTTAAAATAGTGATTTTCATCCCATTTCCAATCCGCAGATTAAATCTCAATTGAGGTCAGCATCCTGCTCATAGCAGATTCTGAACATCAATACATATATATGTACCACACTAAGTATTTAAAATCCAATTTTAATACTAGCAGTGAACATATTTATGACAAACATATTTGACGTCGGAGCCTTGCCCATTCTTCAATTCCTTCATGTCTGCTTTGTCCAAACGGCAGTCACGCTTCCGCGGTCCCGTTTGCCACAATTTAAGCAGACATTTTGGGATATGGCTTTATCTTCCTAGAAGATTATAATGATTTTGCCTTAGCCAGTTTCAACACTCCAGAAGCCTTTGGCCAAGCCTTGGCCTTCTAGAATATCGAAGTAAGGTACGCCTTGCGCTACTTGCCTTATTGCAAACTTTGACTTTACCTCCTTGAGAATAGTCATTAACTCTCCAAGAGTTATTTATTGCAATTTAGTACTTCTAAAATCTAAACATAGATTTATGAAGATCCTTCAATTTCTTTATCATACTTTAAGGATCTAATCCTTAGTTCTGATTCAGAAATTAAGGAGTCTACTGCGACAAGCTTAATGGATTAAGCACTAAAGTTATCATCACATAAATCTTCCAAAGATTATGCTCTACTATTTGCTTAACTCCGGGCTTAGGCATAATATGTTTTTTTATCAAATAAAGTAACTTTTATTTTCCAGGACCATCCTGAAATTTTATTCTCAATTTGAAAATTAAACCATTTAAATACATTTTCCCCAGGATTATGTTTTAAATGTCAATCTTTCAATTTCTATCTTGATTCTAATAGTCCAACTATTTTAGGTACTATTTATTATAATGATTACAATAGTCCAACTATTTAATCAACTATAATTTAATAGATTAAAATCAATTATATTGATTACTATAATCCAATTATAAAATCAACTATAAATGAATAGTTTGAATATAGTCCAACTATTTATTAAAATAACATTTAAATATTAGTCCAACTAACATTTAATTTATATGACGAATGATATTTGTTTGAGCGCGTAGTATGGCAAGTAATTAACGAGTATTGCAAATTCAATTCTTGCCTCCCACTATTTTTCGGCGAGCCTCTAACCCTCTGTCGAGTACTTGGGAAACCGTGTTTCCTAGTGGGCTAGGATCCCGTTAAATATCACACAATCTTGACTTTGGCCAACAAATTGTATGATAATTAACTAGGTAGATCTCTAAGATCGATTGGATCCAATCCAATTCCTAGATCCAGTAGGGGGACATCCAAGTCCGAAACATATATCTTATATATGCTAATACATCCAATGTATTACCTAATCGTTTTCCTCTGAATCAACTAAGCCTTGGCTTTGGCACAACAAACTTAGTGATCCCAGTTAAGCGCGACCCATTGACCATGGAAAGCTTCGTAATCAATGTCGATGGACAAGAAGTGGTCTTGACTTTGGCCAACAAACCACAACTTGGACAAGACACCAATATGGAACAAAGCTCTCGTGATTCAAACACATCCTCGACGGACAAAGGCCTTGACTTTGGCCAACAAGCCAATGCCAGTCTCGGATCTTGAGTGAGAATCACTCAATGGAAGGAAAGACGCTTAATATTTTGTGAGGGTTTTTCGTGTGCAAATTGGCAACCAATTTATTATCTTTGTTAAGGTCTCATCATCATACACCCTTAAACATGCATTCTAAACACATAATAAAGCGCATATGAAAAATTAATAATGATATGCGGATGGATACTTTACACATTGATCCTAGATCAAATCTCTCCTTTTTTCTCTACCGCTAGCACAAATATTTCTTATACCCATTACACTACACTTCTAAAGAAACCTCATTTACATTGAGGGGAATAGGTGAAAAGATAATGCAAAGAATAAGGAGGTAATAAGGCTGGACACGCAGGTCCAATTAATAAATCAAATTTATTACAACAATTTCTAAAATTGCCCCACCCATCAAATATCCATCCGATATACATTATTCATGCATCGCAACCATGTATTCACACAAGCATGTTATCAATCAATCTAATCAAATTAATTAATCTCATAATTAGTGATCATCCAATGTTCAAATAACGATTTGATTTTGCTCGAGTCAAATTCGTTTTGCGAATAAGTACTCAAAGTACGAATTCTCGAATTAAATTAAATTACAATTAAATCCAATTCAATTTGTATTTAATTCTAATTCGCTATTTAATTCCAAATTAAATACTACACTTTATTAATAAACCTTTATACGAAATTCCCATATTTAATCGTTACGGGTCTCAAAGCCCGATTAACGTCCAACGTCAATTCAATTAAAGTCCAATGGGCTTTTAATTAATTTCTTGAGGCGTGGACTTTTGGTCAACTCGGGTCAAACCGAATAACCAAAATCCAATCCTGGAGTTACCCCATATAGCCTAGAAATCAATTTAGGCCCAATTAAACTTTAAAGGTCCATTAAGTCGCATTTGGGCTTTATGGAAGCGTTTTGGGCCCAATTGGATCCAATCCAATTTGCCTTAACCCAACTTGGTACAACCAAGCCCAATAAGCCCAATAACAACTTTCAAGCCCAATTTCCAAAATAGGCCCAAATCAATTAAATCACAAAACCCAATTTCACAATTTAATTAATTCTAAAGTGTATTGCATATTAATCACATAATCAATATTTCCAAATCATCAATTTATACAACTAATATGCTTTTCATAATCAAATAGTGTCCAACACAATTTCATCAAAATCAAACCCATTCATGCTTCTTTATGTCTCGGCAATATTGGGGATTTTATGTCCGATTCGAATTCAATCCAATTAATTCCACAATCGACATTAAATCAACATCCCGAATGATTTCCAACACATCCAATGATCAAAAATCAAAAAATCACCAAGACAAAATAGGGAATATATTCGGCCAACACCAAAAAATTGGGGAAATTTGTTCCAAACGTAATTTCAACAAATTGACCTAATCAATCCTCAATTCAAACACATTTAAGCATACTAATTCATCCAATTTCATTAATCATGCTCAAAATCAAGTTTACCCAAATTTTAAGCCCTAAACTTTTTCATGCTTTTCCTTGCTCATGATACCATTGTTGGAGTTTACTAAGGCCCCAAGGATCAATAAACAAGCATGAAACACATGTGAATACAACGAGGGAGTTTCAGAATACTCACAACGTTCGGTTGAACGACGCTCGAAGCAACAAAAATCCATTTTCTGCTCCTTGTGCATTCGGCAGTGACAGTTCACAGCTCACTGGTTTCGGCTTTGTGGATCAACTTCGTCAAGCTCCAAGCTTCGTGATTTGATTCCCGGCTCATGGGTGGACTTCCCTATCACCTTCGTATGTCTCTCGGAGTGTTATCTCTCTTGATTTTGCCATAAAATCAAGCATTTGCTTCCCTTCACTCTCTCGGTTTTTCAAACCAGAAAACCAGAAAAATGAAGCCCCTTGGGCGTGTAGAAGAAGAGAGGAAAGAGAGAGAGAGAGTTGAAAAAATGTGTAATGTGTGTTTGATTTCTAAAATCAATTTTAACATATACCAAACATATAATAATAATATATGCCACTCGAGCTTTTAAAAGCTTTTCAACAACTCCCATCAAGTCACATCTATCAATCAAGTTGACAAGTCACATCACTCAAATTGACAAGTGATTTGACGTTTGATGCGACTAATGATTTGACGCTTGATTTGACCTGCGTGCCGCACTCGAATTCGAAATGCGAATGCGCTCGCAAACAATCCCGGGCTCGGGTTCGCTAATTCCAAATTAACGAATTTTCCGTTGCTACGCAATTAAATGATTACGCCTAGTGAAATCACTATTCACGTCGCTAACGAATTAATTCTAAATTAATTCGTTCGCCCGAATTAAAATCTAATTTTAATTCCGCGTCGAAATCCAATTTCGTTTAATATATCTAATATATTAGTTTATCGATTAATTCCAAATTAATCGTTATCTCTCTTTAAATGATATTTTATCCCAGATAAAATATCTCCGCTATTAATCCCAGATTAATTTTCTTTCTCTGTTCTTATTAATCCCAAATTAATTAAAGTGCGAGTCATACGTCATCGGTGAATCTTTGGGAAGCGACCCATGAGATCCCCGGATATGTTGGCAGTAAATTTGGTCGTCGGACTATCCAAACACGTGAGTACCTCGTACTACGTTTATACCGATTTACAAGACAAGGTTGGCTTTTAGCAAAGCACCATGCTTACCCAATTCTCCAGAAATATCCTTACAGGAATAAATGATCTATATAAGGCGTAGTATACGTAGTATTGCGTATTTCGATCCAGTATCAGATGATCACATGCAAGGCCTGGGGCTGGTACAGTGTCTGCCCCGTACGAAGCATATATCAGATTACGAGCAACTAGTCTCTTTAATATCGGATAATCATGACCAAGTCATATTATCCCAACAGTTGTGACCTTTTTAGAGAACCAGTTCTGTATCCCTACGCGATCATCAACTCCATTTGACTGGAGTGACACTTCCGTCTTGACATCACACCCAACACACTACGATTCTCAATATGCCCAGCATTGGCGTACACAGAACCTGTTAAATCCCTGGACGACCGCAACCAAAGTATATTGATTGTCGCAAGTATTAGCGGTGCAAGTCTCAGGTTAAGACCAAATACACCTACCCTGATTTCGGATTTCCATAGACACATAGTCATACTACCAATGGAATTTCGTGGGGGTCTATCCAGAGCGAAGCTGTTTCCCGTACCATCGGTAAAACACAACCTCCTATTACACTTGCATGAGTATCCTATACCCAAATATATGAGAACTATGTCGTTGTGCCCTCACAACGCGCACAAGTGTAATACTAGTCTTTTACACATTCATCGATGTCCAATCTCGATAATGCTCTGACTAGGGATGTTTAATGATTTATCCTTCATGGACTGATACTGTCTCATATCATTCTCAATCCAGGAACAAATCATAGGGACCTCCTATCATTTATATATCTAGGTGATCTAATCACAAATGATAAGAGTGCAATCTCCTTTGTCACATAGTTAATTTGTACAAAAACACCATGATCTGTACAAATAGTGACGCTATGGGTCATAATTGTCCAACACTTTTTGATTTGGAGGATTGATTTGGAGGCTAGATGCATATGTGAAGCTAGATTGAATAATATTAGTAAAATATTAGTTCAATTTGGTCATTTGATGACTTTTTGCCATTCTAGAGTGTTATGAACACTCTTGTAACTCCTAGAATTGTTCTTGATTTCTTCATTTGTGGTGACTTTGGTTGGAGTAAGTATTAATATGATTAATGTTGAGAAAATTAGATTTAAAGCATGAAAAATGATATTTTTTGTTACCAAATCAGATCTGGAATTTATGTGATTTTGGTGATGAAATGTATGTTTTATGAATGTATTAGATGTGTTTTGGGCATTGGAACAATTTCCAAAAATTATTTCGGAGTTGAAATATGCGAAAACGGCGAAAAACGTAATTACCATGTGAGTTTTGGGCTTACCGGGTGTCCGCTGTCCAAACAATGAACTAGTCACTGTTTGAGCAGCCCATGAACTATCTAAGCACTATTGGAGCTGACCTGGGCAGCCCACATGTGTGTTGGTTGGTCGGTTCGGATAAAAACACGTTTTATGTCATTTTGCGGAAAAATATTTTCGTAAAAATTTCGTAGTGTTTCTAACTTATTTATGTCGTTATTTGATATCGAATAAATATGTTTAGGTGAAATATGAATGAATTATTCATATCAGATATTGAATAATTTATTAGGTATCTTTAAAATTTTTAAAGTTACGATTTTGCCCGAACCGCGTGTTTCCCCTACTCCCGTGCTAAAACCCCAATAATAAGGATGGACTATTCCTTTGTGGCCAAGTTATTGCATTGGCTCGGGGCTGGGATACGTCCCGCTGAGGTCCTTGTTATTTTCCTAATAGCCCATGGAGGTGAATGTTCCCTTGTGGTTTTGTTCTGTTTTGTAGGACTCTGTAGATCATTTCCTTCTTAGTTAGCAGCATGACAAGAGCATGCATCTACCCAAGGAGGCATAAGATAGCCTTCATCAAGCAAATCCAAATGGATTGACTGACCAGAGCTGGTCCGGGTCAACCTTCCGGTCAGAGAAAGCCTAATGGGAGAAATGACCAAGTTATGGATCAGAAGTAGAGATGTTAGATCAGGGTTATAGACCCGATATGAAATCTTTCACAAGAAGCACCGAAGCTTGCAGTTGTGATACCCCTTATAAGTTGGAGCAGTATGGGGTATCCATGAGAGAATCAACCTGAGGACACTAGATCAGCCTATGACTTCATGCACCACCATCTTTTTATAGTTCCCGGCACCAACTCGCTTACTTATTAATACTGAGAACTATGGTATAGATGTTGATAGTGGTTTTTGACCCCCCCAAGAAGTCAGAATATTGAGGAAGGGTAAAATGGGGTTTGCACTCAATAGATGGTCCAAAGCCCTTGCAAAGGTTGAGAGGTCGGACCGAGGGCAGAACCAAAGCATCAAAGCAACAATTGAGAATACGTGAAGACTGACCCAAGGTGTAAAGATGTTCAGAGAAGTGAATGGGAACTAAGGCCTCTGACTCGACCTGACCTTACCGCTCAGCATGGCAAGATGGCTGTCGTTTCAGTTGCCTGACCTGATAGGGTGGGCTGGGATGTTAACGATATGATCAAGTTTAAGTGACATAAGCCCTGTATGGGAACTTGCACCTTCCAAGAAGGTCTTATATAACAGGAGTAGGTCATCAGCTTAACTTCTAGCATACACTATCATAAGGAAGTATGGGCTGGCATTGTGAGGTAACGTGTAGCAGTGACCAAAACTGGGAAGGTTTAATGAGGCATCTAGGGGTAGAGCAAAGCTGTCATAGGTCGATATAGTGGCAGGTAGGTGGCAGAGCAGAGCCGCCATAGGTCGGTGTAAAGGCAGAAAAATGGATTGACTAACCAGAGATGGTCCGGGTCAACCTTTCCTGTCAGATAAGGCCTAGTGGGAGAAATGACCAAGTGATAGATCAGAAGCAAAGACGTTAGATCAGTGTTGTAGACCCGATTTGAATTTTTCACAAGAAGCACGAAAGCTTGCAGTTGTGATACCTGTTATAAGTTGGAGCGGAATGGGGTGCCCATGAGAGAATTAGCCTTATGACACCAAATTAGTCTACGGTTTCATACACCACCATCTTTTTATAATTCCCGGCACCAACTCGCTTACTCATTGATATGAGAACTAGGGGACAGATGTTGATGGTGGTTTTCGGCCCCCAAGAAGTTAGAATCTCGAGGAAGGTTAAAATGGGGTTTGCACTCAACAGATGGTTTAAAGCCCTTGCAAAGGATGAGAGGTCGAACCGAGGGTAGAACCAAAGCATCATAGCAACAATTGAGAATATGTGAAGAGTGATCCGAGGTGTAATGAAGTTCAAAGAAGTGAATGGGAACTAAGGCCTCAGACCCGACCCAACTTTACCGCTCATCAGGGTAGTATGTTTTTTTTTCAGTTGTCCGACCTAGTAGGGAGGGCCGAGATGTTAACGATATGATCAAGTCTAAGTGACGTAAGCCCTATATGAGAACTTTCACCTTCCAATGAGGTCTGATATGACAGATGTAGGTCATCAGTTTAACTTCTAGCATACGTTATCACAGTGAAGTATGGGCTGTCATTATGAGGTAACGTGTAGCACTGAAAAAAGTGGCATGGTTTAATGAGGCGTCAGGTGACAGAGCAGAGCCGCCATAGGCCAGTGCAGTGTCAGGTAGGTGGCAGAGCAGAGTCGCCATAGACCATCATAGGTCGATGCAAAGACAGAAAAAATGGAGTGTTCTAATTGGCCAAATTATGGGAAGATAAGGAGAGTTGCTACTGCAATGATGACATGTGACATGAGCCGACGTCATAGGCGGTGGACCAGTGGATTCAGATGCACTATATAAAGAGGGGTTAAGAACTCATTAGGGGAAAGCTAATTATATTTCATGCACATCTTGTAAAAAGAGAGCAAAAAGCTTAAATGTAAGAGTGAGCTTGTAAGATATCGGTAAGACGAGCTCGGGAGTTAGTGAAGGTCAATCAAACCCGAGGGGGTGTAATAAAAGCTTCTTTTTCCATTATGCTCGTGGATGTAGGTTGGATCCATTTCGCCGAACCACGTTAAACCCTATGTTTTATCTGTGTACTTTCCCATCTTTTGCTAAGTTTACTTTTGGTTCCTAACAAACCAAACAAATTCACAGTTGATGGAGGATTGTTCGAGGAGTAAGTTTATCGATTTGCCTCTGGAATAAAAATCAGCCGTCAATAAAATGTTTTCATCAATTAATAATTTACTACATTTCTTTTATGCTTAATTAATATATAGTTTGTGGGGATGGGTGACCGAATGCAATTGTTGCAATTCCTGAAGGGATTGGAATGCAGGCTGTGGCACTGAGACTTGATGGTGACAAAGCTATGTTGTATAAGGTTACAATTCTGGGAACTTAAGACACACTCCTAGGTGAAATCGGATCACATTATTTTTACCAATGTCACATTCAAGGAACTGTGGATTTCATATTTGGCAGAGCAAGATCACTCTTTCAGGTAATCTGGTTTTCCATCATTTGCGTTGAAATTTGGAAGCTTTGTTTATGATTTCTAATGCTTGAAGTTTGTATGTGAATGAAATAGGATTGTGCTTCAGTTAACTGCTGAAAAAGTAGAAGCAATATCAGTTCACCATAGAGATATTTCAGATGATAGTTCATGGTTCTGTTTTGTAAATTGTGTAATCAATGGAACTGGGAAAATTTATTTGGGAAGAGCCTGGGGAAATTATTTGAGAGTACTATATATATATTCTTATATGGAAGATATCATACATTCTATTGTGTACTGTTATTTCTAAAAATTTGAAGTCATGGGAAGAATGTTTGCCTTTCATTGAGTTTGAATATAATCGTAGTATTCATTCCACTACTTCTTATTCTCTTTTTGAAATTGTGTATGGTTTTAACCCAGTAACACCTCTGGATTTATTGCTTTTGCCGTTGATGAGAGGGTTAGTCCGGATGGTAAGTGCAAGGCCAATTTGGTCAAGTCCATTCACGAGAAAGCACGAAACCACATTGATAAGAAGAATGAACAATATGCCTCGCATGCCGAGAAGGGTATATGCTGTGTGTCATTCGAACCCGGCAATTGGGTTTAGGTTCACATGCGCAAGGAGTGATTCCCAAAACAGCGACAGTCTAAACTCCAACCCAGAGGCGATGGCCCATTTCAGATTCTTAAGAAAAATCAATAACAATGCCTACAAAATGGATTTTCGAGATGAGTATAACATTTCTGCTTCATTTAATATTTCTGAGTATAACTCCAACCCAGGTCGAATCCTTTTAAGAATCGAGGGAATGATAAGGCCCAGGATGTAACCCATGAAACACAAGGATAGTCCACTATTATGCATATTCCAGAATGTCCAATCATGAGGTCTCGAGCTAAGAAGATTCAGGAAGCAATGGATGGATTCATACATAAGACCATATCTGGCTATTCGCGAGCCTCTACTACATTGAGTATGTGTTTAACGTTGGATGAACCTGTGATAGTGAACCTTATTCAAGCCAAGGAAAATGAAGATACTTAGGCCTATTTTAGTAGAGTTGATTGTTAGTTATTGTTGTTATTTATTATGATTTGACTTTTATATTTGATGTATTAATTGGAATTTGTTAGGGTTTGAATTTTCTATGTTGGTGTATTAATTATGTTGGTTATGAGTTTGATGTATTAATTAGGTTTATTTATTATTTTGGTTGTGGGTTGTGATTGTAGCCTATAAAAGGCTTGTTCTCTCTATGTTTTAGACATCAACTTCTTTCAATAAAAATATATCAATTTCGTGAGTGTTGAGTAACCCTCAATTTTTCTCACTGATTTTGGCTTATCAAAGGTCTGATAATCCTTTGTGGCGCCCCAATAGCACTCTAGGTTTCTATTGCTCGTTTTTCAGAGGTTTAGAGTTTCAACCGAACTATCTTGGCTGTGTGGGTTTGTTTGGCTTGTTCCAGGCTGGTTCTCATCAGTTGGTATCAGGAGCAATGGTTCCAAGGTCACATATCTAGCTTTGCTAGTTACCTGATTGTGTCTGTGTTTATTTTCTTTTTTAGTTCTGCGTTGGTTTATCTTTTCGAGATTTCTTTATTCTTGTTTGTGTTTCATTACCTTTTGTATTTTGTATTTTTTTTTTGTGTTTCTGTTTTATTTTCCATTCTGCGTCTGTGCAATTCTTCCTTTCTACATTTATGCAATTTTCGATTCTAAAGCCTTAGGACTCATTGTGCCAGTTGGTGAGGAAATTTTGGAAATAATAAAAATCAGGTCAATTCAACAACACCAAACGGTTTAGAAGGTCCGAGGGGCCCGAAAAAAATATACAAAAATTTTAAAATTGTTCCTTCGTGTAATTTTTTCCTGGTTTTCATTTTTTCGAGAAGAAGTGATTGAGGTAATTTACCTGTGCGTGTTTAAAAATTCCAAAATTCGAGTGCAATTACTTACCTACTGTCCTATTGGCCACAATTGATAGCGTGCATGTTTTCCTTCTTCCATTCGTACTTAACTAGCTTTCTTTATTAAATCTCCTTAATCGTTTTATCATCCCGTTCATTTTCTGCTTGTGTCTACCAATTCTTTTGTACTTGTGATTGAGCTGAACAGTGCTATTTGGGAAAAATTAAGGGTTTCGACCATACCAGGTTCAAATCCTTTGAGAACTCATCCGATGGCAAGAGAGATAAAAGGCAAGTGTGGGTGAGCTTAACTTCGAGTAAAAGCCATTTGAGTGACAAACATGAGGGAACTATGAGGATTTTCCATTTTATTTATTTATCTTTCTTTTCCTTTTTATTTTTTTACTAACATTTGTTGCAGTTGTAAAAAAAATAAAAAAAAAAACAAAAAAAAAAAAAAAAAAAACAATAATAAGCATGTCCAGAGAAGACACAGCTCATGTTCAAAGTTCATATTCTCCACAGGAATCCAAATTGAGAGATGTGGTGAATAATGTGACGGTGCTTCAACAAGAGTTTGTTCGGGTCTTGGAGTTGATGCGAGATGTTCGAGATAAAGTGCAAATGATGAGACACAATAACCTACAAAGAAGTAGACCACCACGACCAACTAGAGCTAATGAGGTAGAGACTATACCCCCTAGACCTGGAGGGCGACAGGCTTTACCTATGGATGAGATGGAGGCCGATGATGAATTTGATGAGGCATTTGACAGAGTATCAGAGGTGGATATAGGTGGATTTCAGCCTAGAAGAGGTAGGAATGAAAAGATGTTCAGAATGAGTCATGAGGATGAGAAAGATGGTGACCTGGGTAAAATCAAGATGGCTATTCCTTCTTTCCATGAAAAAAGTGATCCTGCAGCTTACCTAGAGTAGGAACATAAGTTAGAGCTTATTTTTGACTGCAATAACTATTCAGAGTTGAAGAAGGTGAAGTTGGCGGTTATTGAATTTACAGATTAGACACTTGTTTGGTGTGACCAAATGATGACAAACATTCAAATGAGTAGGGAGCACCCGATCACCACATGGGCAGAATTGAAGACAATTATGAGGAAGCGGTTTCTACCTAGCCACTACTACCGAGATTTGTATCATAAACTTCAGAATCTTACACAAGGGTTTCAGAGTGTAGAAGACTACCATAAAGAGATGGAAATTTCCATGATCCGAGCTAATGTAGAAGAAGACTGAGAGGCTACTATGGCACGGTTTCTAAGTGAGCTGAATATAGAGATTGCAAATGTAGTGGAACTACAACATTACATGGAGTTGGAAGACATGGTAGACATGTCAATGAAGTTAGAGCGCCGATTGAAGCGAAAAACTACTTTAAGGAGCAACTCAGGTCCAAACAATACATGGAGGCCAAAATGGGGAGATAATGATAGAATGGCACCACATCTAGATTTAGATCAGAGGCCCCAAAACCAAAGGAATACTTCACCACCAAGCCTAAACCAAAAACCGACACACCACCAAATAGAAGTCGGGACCTTAAGTGTTTCAAGTGTTTAGGAAGTGGTCATATAGCTTCACAGTGCCCTAATTAAAGGACAATGTATATGGGGGTGATGGTGAGATGATTTCAGACGGTGAGGATATTGTAGAGGAGACACCCAGGTTGGAAGTCGCTACTGATGAAGAATGGGTTGAGTATTCAGTCAAAGGGGAGTCCCTTGTGACCCGACGTGCTTTGAGTACACAGGCCAAGGTTGAGGATGATATGACTCAACAACGGGAGAACATATTCCATTCTAGATTCCTAATCCAGAACACGATATGTAGTATGATTATTGATGAAGGTAGTTGTACTAATGTGGCTAGCACAATACTTATTGAAAAGTTAGGTTTGACTTTGCTTAGACATACTAAGCCTTATCGTTTTCAGTGGTTGAATAATAGTGGTGAGGTTAAAGTCAATAAGCAGGTCTTGGTTAGTTTTACAATTGGAAAATACAAGGATGAGGTGTTATGTGATGTAGTCCCCACGCAAGCTGGGCATTTGTTACTAAGACATCCTTAGTAGTTTGACAGGAGAGTGACTCATGATCGATTTCGAACATATATTATTTTGAGAAGGATGGGAGAAAAGTTACACTCGTCCCATTGACACCACAAGAGATTTTTGAAGACCAAATGAAGCTACATGCTTCCACAGAAAAATCACCCGAGGGAGCAATCGAGAATGTGAGGTGAGGGGGTGGAGTTGAGGGTTCCAAAGGTTTGAGCGAGGGAAACATTGAGCACGAACATAATAAAGACAATGGGGATAGAGTGAAAAATAGTTTCTTTGCTAAAGAAGGAGAAGTGATGAGAGAGTACACCAATAACAAAGTTATGATCCTCCTTCTGTATAGAGAAATACTTCTCAGTTCTGATGAAACTAACCCTAACACATTTTTGCCTAGTGTGTTTACTTCTTTATTACAGGATTATGAAGATGTGTTTGCAGAAGAGATACCTCATGGCTTACCACCACTTCGAGGTATTGAACATCAGATTGACTTCATCCCAGAGACGGTCATTCCTAATCGACTAGCCTACCGAAGTAATCCCGAGGAAACTAAAGAACTCCAAAGGCAAGTAGAGGAATTGATGAGCAAAAGGTACGTACGAGAGAGTATAAGTCCGTGTGCGATTCTAGTCTTATTGGTACCAAAGAAAGATGGCACATGGAGAATGTGCGTGGATTGTCGAGTAGTCAACAATATCATTATAAAGTATCGCCACCCTATACCTAGATTAGATGATATATTAGATGAAGTATATGGATCTTGCATTTTTTTCTAAAATCGACCTTAAAAGTGGGTATCATCAGATTAGGATGCGGAATGGGGTGAATGGAAGACTGCTTTTAAATTAAAATATGGACTATATGAGTGGATTGTGATGCCATTTGGTCTTTCAAATGCCCCCAACACTTTTATGCGTCTAATGAATCATGTTTTGCGTGTTTTTTTTTGGGAAATTTATCGTGGTATATTTTGATGATATTTTAGTATTGATAAGTGCATGAAAATGTACTTTGAACCTAATTCAGCTCTATTTTTATGTATTTAATCTTAACTATAGTTTATTTTATGTTTTGTTATTATGAAGCAATGGGACATGAATTTTGGAGTAATTTTACATGTTTCGGGACCTTACAGACACATCGGAAGCACGCGGGAAGAGTCGAATCACAGAATCGATGAAACCAGAGAAAGGCACTGGCACTTTGGCGCCTCCTCAACATCTTTCCATAGTAGTCGCCAGAGAGTTGGGCGTTGTAACGCTACTTTCTGACACTGCGACGCCCCTGTAAAGTTCCAAAATCTTAATTAGGTCTTATTTTATGCGCATAAGGACTCAGGGACTTCCTTATAAATACCTAAGCTCGTCCAAAACCCTAAAAAGAGAAGAAATACACAACCAAGATTTGAAAATCACATATTTGAGAAAGAAGAACGAAGAAGCTTCAGGCCAGACAAGATGTCTCTTCGATCTCTTCAGGATGTGTCTCTTTCTTATATGTAGAACTAATCTCTTAGGCAAAGCTAAGGATGAACTCTTGTAATTAAGTTCTTATATTCATATTTTTGATTCCTGAATACTCTTCAACGTTTAATATAATTGATGATGTGTTATTCTTTATTATCTTTTGATTATGAACCCAGAGATTGTGTTTTACCAAATTGCATATAGGAATAGTCATGCTTCTTCTATGTGTGATTGAGAAACACAGTTGTGACTGATTATGTTATTTTATGAGTTAATCTTTTGCTGGAGTATTGCCTGAAGGTATATTGTTGACGTTAGATAGGTCATAACGATAACATAATGCGTTGTTAACATAGAGAAAATAATCCATCGATTACCTTAGAATTTAATATGTTTTTTTTAAAAATATACTCTAATTGTTGGTATGGGATGTGAAACCTTCAATTGAGTAATAAAAGGAATCAATTACTGAATATAAGGATTTGATACAAGAGGAATTCCTGACGCTTATATACTTTTCTATACTGATAACTCTTAAATATTTTTCCATAGTTTTTATCTTACATTGTCTATTAAATCTGTTTTCTTTAATTTAATTACTGCTAACGTTTTGATTAAGTGAATTAGTTCCTTGTAGAACATAGAAATCGGCGATGCTGTTCTAGGCCCGCGGCCTAGTTGGGAGTACGGAATAGCACGTGGGGGAACTAAATCGGAGAAATAACATGGAGTCGCCACCAGGTGTGAACCGGGAAAATGTGATTTAAGGCCGCACTCACGCCTTGCAAGGGAAGACCTCAAACCGTTGGGTTCGGAATGGTCCCTTACTTAATGTCACTTGTAATGATGTGATTTATGCAATATCTCAACCGAATCTATGCAACATTCTTAAAAACAACCTATATCTAGTTCATGTTTATAAAGATAAATCCTATGTCTAAGTTTGCATGCTTGAAAAGTAGGTTATCACCACGGAAAACACACAATGACACACGGCAATCTCATACTTTAATAATATAATACGGAAAGCAAATAACAACTAAACATAATGCAAATCCCAACACAAAATATTCTAACCATGCTTAAAAATAAACAATTCAATCATACTTAAATAATAAATAACATACTAGACTAAATCATGCTCAAATACAAAGTTTGGATGAAATGAAATACGTGTGTCTCTTAAGTAGTACGTGGCATTGTTGGACAGTTATGGCCCATAGCATCACTATTTATACAGATCATGGTGTTGTTGTACAAATTAACTATGTGACAAAGGAAATTGCCATTTTATCATTTGTAATTAGATTACCAAGATGTATAAATGATAGAAGGTCCATATGATTAGTTTCGGATTGATAAGATATGAGACAGTATCAATCCACGAAGGTTTAATCATTAAATATCTCTAGTCGTAGTATTATCGAGATTGGACATCGATAATCCGGAATAGACTAGTATTACACTTGTGCGCGTTGTGGGAGCATAACGGCATAATTCTCATGTATTTAAGTATTGGATACTTATGCAAGTGTGATAGGAGGTTGTGTTTTACTGATGGTACGGAAAACAGCTTCGCTCTGGATAGACCCCTCGGAATTCCATTGGTAGTATGACTATGTGTCTATGGAAGTCCGAATCAGGGTAGGTGTATTTGGTCTTAACCTGAGACTTGCACCGCTAATACTTGCGACAATCAATATACTTTGGTTTTGGTCATCCAGGGCTTTAACAGGTTCTGTGTATGCCTCTTCTAGGTATATTGAGAATCGAAGTATATTGGGTGTGATGTCGAGATGGAAGTATCACTCCAGTCATAGTGGAGATGATGATCACGTAGGATACAGAACTGGTTCTCTTATATGCTGCAGCTATCGGGATATTATGACTAGGTCATGTTTATCCGATTATAGAGACTAGTTACCAGAGATCCGATATGTGCTTCGTACGGGGCAGACACATTTTCAGCCCCAGGCCTTGCACGTGACATCCGATGCTGGATCGAAATACGCAATACTACGTATGCTACGCCTGATATAGATCACATATTCCAGTAAGAATATTTCTGGAGAATTGGGTAGGCACGGTGCTTTGCTAGAAGCCAACCATGTCTTTTAAATCGGTAAAAACGTAGTAAAGGTACGTACGTATTCGGATAGTCCGACGACCGGATTTACTGCCAACATATCCGGGGATCTCAAGGGTCGCTTCCTGAAGATTCACCGATGACATATGACTCGCACTTTATTAATCTGGGATTAATTATAAGAGAGAAAATTAATCTGGGATTAATTGCAGAGATATTTTATCTGGGAGAAAATATTATTTAAAGAGAAAGAACGATTAATTTGGAATTAATCGATAAAATAATATATTCGGTATATTATACGAAATTGGATTTCGACGCGGAATTGAAATTAGATTTTATTTCGGGCGAACGAGTTAATTTAGAATTAATTTGATGGCGACGTGAATAGTAATTTTGCTAGGCAAAGTTATTTAATTAAATTTGATTTAATTACGTCGCAACGCAAAATTCGTTAATTTAGAATTAGCGAACCCGAGCCCGGGAGTGGTTGCGGGCCTACTCGCATTTCGAATTCAAGTACGGCCCACAAGTCACATCACGCGTCACATCATATCGCACGTCATTCAAGTGATGGATGTCTTGTCACTTTGAGTGATTGACATGCAGTCACTATTCATGAAAGAAGTGATTGTGAGGCATTTAATGAAATTTTGGCTCCAAATTTTATTTGACTTTTTGAAAGCCATATACCAAATTTTTGGTAATTGATTTTTTATTATTGTTTTAAGAAAACAAAAACACATCTCTCTTTCTCTCTTCTCCTCTAGTTTCGGCCAAGGGCCATTTTCTTTCTTAATTTTGGGCAAGGCCGAGAGTTAACAAGAAGGAAATGGAAGATTTGTGGCAAATCTTGCCAATGCTAGCACATGAAGAGTCATCCTAAGGTGATAGGGAACTAACTTATGAGCATTGAATCACCATTCGAAAGCTTGGAGCTTGGAGCATCAATGGAGGACCATGACCGAAATTTAGAAGAGCTCAAAACCAGTCCACTGCGTGAGCACCATCGAAGGGAAGAAAGTTTTTTGTTCCTCTCATCGCATAACCGATCAATGTAAGTATGATTCCGCCATTCTTCATGATTGTATTCACATACGTTTCATTGCTTGAAATCGATCCTGGGACCTAATAGAAACCCAACAATGTTATCTTGAGCCATTTTGAGCATGAAATTTGATTAGGGTAGAATTTGGGTAAATTGGATTTGAGCATGCTTGTATATGAATGACTTGGAGTTATTTGTGATCAATTTTGTGAAAATGGATTGGATCAATTTTTCCCCAAATCATTGGCTTGGCGGAAACTTTGAGGTTGCCCGAAGTCATGGTATTTTTTGATTTTGATCATTGGATGAGTTGAAATCATTTGGGTAATGTTGATTTAGGATTTAATTGGATTAAAACCGAATCGGACAAAAAAATCCCTACCATTGCCGTGACTATAAGCATGTAAATTGATATGATTTTTTGATTCAAATGTGTTGGACATGTGTTGATGATAATGAGCATAATTAATTGTGTAAATTAGTGTTTTGGAAATATTAATTTGAGTAATTAATTATGGCATACACTTTAATTAATTTAATTATTAAATTTGGAATTTTTGTAATTTAATTAATTGGGCCAAATTTGGAATTGAGCTTTTAAAGTTGTAATTGGGCTTAATGGACTTGGTTGGGCCAAGTTTGGTTTAGGTTAATTGGTTGGATCCAATTGGGCCCAAAACCATATCCATAAAGTCCAAATATAACTAATGGACCTTTAATATTAATTGGGCCTAATGGTCATAAATTGGTTTCTTGGCAAATAAGGGTGATTCCTTAAATGGGCTTTGGTATTTGGGTTTGACCCATATTGACCAAAAGTCTATGCCTTAAGAAATTAATTAAAAGCCCATTGGACTTTAATTATATTGACATTGGATGTTAATCGGGCTTTGAGACCCGTAACGATTAGATTTAGAATCTAAGTCGTAAAGGTTCATTAATAAAGTGTAATATTTAATTTGGAATTAAATAGAGAATTAGTATTAAATACAAATTAAATTGGATTTAATGTTGTACTTTAATTTAATTCAAGAATTCGTACTTTGAGTACTTATTCGCAAAACGAGTTTGACTCGCGCAAAATCAAATCGTTGTTTGAACATTGGATGGTCATTAATTATCAGATTAATTAATTGGATTAGATTGATTGATAACATGCTTGTGTGAATACATGGATGCGATGTATGAATAATGTATATCAGATGGATATTAGATGGGTGATGGCAATTTTGGAAATTGTTGTAATAAATTTAGAATTTTTTAATTGGACCTGCGTGTCCAGCCTATTACCTCTTGACTCTGTGTATTTCTCTTCTCACCTATTCCCCTCAATGTAAATGAGGTTTCTTTAGAAGTGTTATGTAATTGGGTAGAAGTAATACTTGTGCTAGCGGGAGAGAGGAAAGTGAGAGATTTGTTCTAGGAACAATGTGTTTAAGTATCCATCCGCATATCATTATTATATTTATTTATACGCGCCTTATTATGTTTTTAGAATGCATGTTTAAGGGTGTATGATGATGAGACCTTAACAAAGATAATAAATTGGTTGTCAATTTACGCGAAAAACCCTTAACACTTATTATGTTTTTAGAATGCATGTCCAAGATTGGCACTGGTTTGTTTGCCAAAGTCAAGACCTTTGTCTGTCGCGGATGTGTTTGAATCATGAAGGCTTTGTTCCATATCGGTGTCGTGTCTAAGTTGTGATTTGTTGGCCAAAGTCAAGATCACTTCTTGTCCATCGACATCGATTACGAAGCTTTCCAAAATCAATGGGTTCCGCTTAATTGGGATCATTAAGTTTGTTGTGCCAAAGCCAAGGCTTAGTTGATTCAGAGGAAAAAGGTTAGGGAATATATTGGATATATTGGCATATATAGGATATATGTTTCGGACTTGGATGTCCACCTACTGGATCTAGGAATTGGATGAGATCCAATTGATTTTAGAGATCTACCTAGTAAATTATCATATAATTTGTTGGCCAAAGTCAAGATTGTGTGTTATTTAACGGGATCCTAGCCCACTAGGAAACAAGGTTTCCCGAGTACTCCACAGAGGGTTAGAGGCTCGCCGAAAAATAGTGGGAGGCAAGTATTAAATTTGCAATATTCGTTTAGTTACTTGCCATACGCGCTCATTTCAATTTTTTGTCAAATAAATTATTTATTAGTTGGACTAATATTTAATCGTTGTTTTAAATTAAACAGTTGGACTATATTCAAACTATTTCAATTAATAGTTGATTTTATAATTGGATTATAGTAATCAATATAATTGAATTTAACCTATTAAATTATAGTTGATTATATAGTTAGACTAAAGTAATCATTATAATCAATAGTACCTAAAATCGTTGATTAAATAGTTGGACTATTAGAATCAAGATAATTGAAAGATTAGTGTTTAAAACATAATCCTGGGTCAAAATGTATTTAAACGACTTTAATTTTCAAATTGGGAATACAACTTCAGGATAGTCCTGAAAACTGAGAATTTATTCTATTTGATAGAGTAACATCTTGGGCCTAAGCCCGGAGTTAAGCAAATGGTAGAGCATGATCTTTGGAAGATTCATGTGATGATAACTTTTGTGCTTAATCCATTAAGCTTGCCAAATAGACTCCTTAATTTCTTAATCAGAACTAAGGATTAGATCCTTATAGTATGATAATGAAATTGAAGGATCTTCATAGATCTATACTTAGATCTTAGAAGTACAAATCGCAATAGTAAACTCTTGGAGAGTTAATGGCTATGCTCAAGGAGACAAAGCCAAAGTTTGCAATAAGGCAAGAAGCGCAAGGCGCACCTTACTTCGATATTCTAGAAGGACAAGGCTTGGCCAAAGGCTTCTGGGGTGTGGAAAAGGGGCAAAGGCAAAATCATTATAATCTTCTCGGAAGACAAAGGACATATCCTAAGATGTCTACCTAAACTGTGGCAAACGGGGTCACTAGATACGTGACTGCCGTATGGACAAGGCAGACATGAAGGAATTGAAGACGGGCAAGGCTCCGACTTCAAATATGTTTGTCATAAACATGTTCACTACTAGTATTAACATTGGATTTTAGATACTGAGTGTGGTACATAAATATGTACTGGTGTGCAGTATCTGCTGATTAGCAGGAGACTGACTTCAGTTGAGATTTATCTGTGAATCGGGAACGGGATGAAAGTCACAGTTTTAACCGTAGAAACCTAAGTTTAGGAACTACCCTTCGGGTATGTACTTAAATTAGGAAACTGTTAAAATGTAACTAGTTTGACTAGAAACATTATCTCTATATCAGGGTTTTATATGTTGTGGATATACCTTCATATTCTAGAACACTAAAGTGTTTTATTTTATAAAGATGATATTGAGATAAGCAACATTAGATGTGAATAACAGCATTTATATTTTGAATATAAATGAATCTCAAACATATGACATGACAAACAAATAGCTCGAACTGAATAAATCAGTTGAGACTTATTTGTGGCATTGTTGTCTGGGACACAATTTAAACAAGACTCGTATATCCACACTTTTGAAGAGTGGATACTAGGACAGATTTGATTCTATTCAAATAATGTCTACGAATCTAGTTTATTGGGCAAAGTGCCTAAAACACCTTTTTACTTGGTAAAAGTGCAAGTGCCACCGATCTGTTAGCCCTCGTTCATAGTGACGTAAGTGGGCCCATGTCTAGCTAGGCTAAATGTGGATATGAATGTTTCGTGACCTTTACGGATGTGGCATCGCGTTATGGTTATGTGTTTCTTTTGAAACACGAATCAGAAACCTTTAGAGTTTCGACACGAAGTAGACATACAGATCGACTAAAGTATTAAAACATCACGGTTAGACCACAATGAAAATACTTAAGCAATAAGTTTCTCAAATACTTGGAAGAGTATAGTATTCTTTCAATGAGGACTCCTCCCGGAACACGTCAATATGACGGTGTGTCCAAACTAGAGAAACCAAATCTTGTTGGACATGATAAGGTTAATCATGAGTCGCTCTAGCTACCATTTCCTTCAAAGGATACGCTTTGAACAGTGCAAAACTTATTTTGAATAAGGTTCCATAAAAATCTGTTTGACAGACATCATATTAGATATGAACAGGAAAGAAACTGGGTTTTCTCATTCCTGAAGATTTGGGAATGCTAGGCATATGTTTGGATGATACCAAACTAGAACCCAAATCGGATAAGTGCCTAAGTTGTAGGTTATCCTAGGGAAACCAAAGTATAGTACTTATAAAACTCACAAGAGAACAATGTAATTGTTGCTCGCCATATGGTTTTCGTAAGAGTAATACCTATATGCAGTGGTAAGTTGGAGGAAAGTAAAATTCGATGAAAATCAAAGTAATACTGTTCCAGGCACCGATTCCTTAATGGAACACAAATAGTTCATCTAGGATGAAACTATACCAATAATCTTCGAATACACAAGAACTACGTAAGTTGGAGAGAGTCAGAAAATGACTTAGGAGGTATGGGTTTCTGATCTCACCTCATAAAGATGTCAATCTTATTGAGGAATACGAACTGACTACGTATGAGGAAGTGATACAAGGTATCGACTCCCTATTATGGCAAAGTGTCATGAAGTCTGAAATGGATTCCATGTATACCAACCGAGTTTAGACACTGGTTGTTGTACCAAAAGGCATTGTGCCTATTGGTACTATATAAGTCTTCAAGGAAGACATACATGGAAGGCAACATACCAACGTACAAAGCTAGGCTTGTAGTGAAAAGGTATCGTTATCAACATTATCTCGATTACGACGAAACCTTTTACCTGTTGCCATAGTTAAATCCATTTGGATAATACTTGCTGAAGCTGCATGTTTCATTTATGGAAATATGGCAGTTGGAATGCCAAAACCGATTTCCTTAAATAGAAACCTTTTGGAGGATATTTATAACATCCTGACGGTTTTGTCGCACCAAAACGAGCAAACCAGGTTTGCAAGTTAATTTGATCCATGGATGGATTGAAGCAAGCATAATGTTCTTGGAATTATCGTTTTGATGTAATCATAATGGTATATGATTTAATTCAAAATGAAAATGATTCTTGTGTATATAAGGAGGTTAATGAGAGCGCACTGACAATGATGTCCTAAGTAATGATGATATATCATTTCTTGGAAATGATATTCCCATAATACAATCGGTGAAAGCTTGGCTTTCACGAAAATTCTCCGTAGAATTCTTGGGAGAAACAACCTTTATTCTAGGAATAAAGATCTACTGGGATAGATTTAAAGTTGTTAGTACTCTCCGAGAACTCGTACATTGAAATAAATGTACGCGACCTGGTGTCTCATATACTTTGAGCATATAGAGTCACAATCAGGCCAATCCAAGTGATAGTCACTGGATTGATGTTAAGAACATCCTTAAGTATCTTAGAGGAACTAAGGATGCTTTCTTATACTATGGAGAAGGAGAACTTGAAGTGACTGGGATCACCGTTGCAAGTTTCCTAACCGATTATAACGACTATAAGTCGTAACAACGGTACTATAAAGTTTGAATAACGGGACAATGAGCTGGAAATCTTCCAAGCAATATACTGTTACCGAATAAACAACAAAAGTGGAATATTGGAGCAGCTAAGGCAGCAATAGGAGCCTTCTGGATTGATAATAATCTAATTAGATTAGATATAGTTCTGTTAGCAGCTGAGCTAGGCTACAGCACAGGCTAAAGAATTAATGGTCTCATCAATGATCCAGATATATACTTCAATTATTTATCTGATTCGTTCGGATCATACATCGTGGCGATGTGATGATCGAATAAATCGCATCAGATGATAACCAAGCAAATCCGCTGACGAAAGCATTCCTCAGCAGAAATTTGAGCGAACCGTACATAGTTCGGTGTAGGACACTTGAGTGATTGGCTATAGGCCAAGTGGGAGATTGTTAGACAGTTATGGCCCATAACATCACTATTTGTACAGATCATGGTGCTGTTGTACAAATTAACTATGTGATAAAGGAAATTGCCATTTTATCATTTGTAATTAGATTACCAAGATGTATAATTGATAGAAGGTCCATATGATTAGTTTCGGATTGATAAGATATGAGACAGTATCAATCCACGAAGGTTTAATCATTAAATATCCCTAATCGTAGTATTATCGAGATTAGACATCGATAATCCGGAATAGACTAGTATTACACTTGTGCACGTTGTGGGAGCATAACGGCATAATTCTCATGTATTTAAGTATTGGATACTTATGCAAGTGTGATAGGAGGTTGTGTTTTAACGATGGTACGGAAAACAACTTCGCTCTGGATAGACCCTTCAGAATTCCATTGGTAGTATGACTATGTGTCTATGGAAGTCCAAATCAGGGTAGATGTATTTAGTCTCAACCTGAGACTTGCACCGCTAATACTTGCGACAATCAATATACTTTGGTTTTGGTCGTCCAGGGCTTTAACAGGTTCTGTGTACGCCTCTTCTGGGTATATTGAGAATCGAAGTATATTGGGTGTGATGTCGAGATGGAAGTATCACTCCAGTCATAATGGAGATGATGATCACGTAGGATACGGACTGGTTCTCTTATATGCTGCAGCTATCGGGATATTATGACTAGGTCATGTTTATCCGATTATAGAGACTAGTTACCAGACAGAGATCCGATATGTGCTTCGTACGGGGCAGACACATATTCCAGCCCCAGGCCTTGCACGTGACATCTGATGCTGGATCGAAATACGCAATACTACGTATACTACGCCTGATATATATCACATATTCCAGTAAGAATATTTCTGGAGAATTGGGTAGGCGTGGTGTTTTGCTAGAAGCCAACCATGTCTTGTCAATCGGTAAAAACGTAGTACTAGGTACGTACGTGTTCGGATAGTCCGACGACCGGATTTACTGCCAACATATCTAGGGATCTCATGGGTCGCTTCCCGAAGATTCACCGATGACGTATGACTCGCACTTTATTAATCTGGTATTAATTATAAGAGAGAAAATTAATCTGGGATTAATTGCGGAGATATTTTATCTGGGATAAAATATTATTTAAAGAGAGAGAACAATTAATTTGGAAGTAATCGATAAAATAATATATTCGATATATTATACGAAATTGGATTTCGACGCGGAATTGAAGTTAGATTTTAATTCGGGCGAACGAGTTAATTTAGAATTAATTCGTTAGCGACGTGAATAGTAATTTTGCTAGCAAAGTTATTTAATTAAATTTGATTTAATTACATCACAACGGAAAATTCGTTAATTTAGAATTAGTGAACCTGAGCCTGGGAGTGTTTGCGGGCCCACTCGTATTTCGAATTCAAGTGCAGCCCACAAGTCACATCACGCGTCACATCACATCGCACGTCATTCAAGTGATGGATGTCTTGTCACTTTGAGTGATTGACATGCAGTCACTATTCATGAAAGAAGTGATTTTGAGGCATTTAATGAAATTTTGGCTCCAAATTTGGTTTGACTTTTTGAAAGCTATATACCAAATTTTTGGTAATTGATTTTTTATTATTGTTTTAAGAAAACAAAAACACATCTCTCTTTCTCTCTTCTCCTCTAGTTTCGGCCAAGGGCCATTTTCTTTCTTAATTTTGGGCAAGGCCGAGAGTTAGCAAGAAGGAAATGGAAGATTTGTGGCAAATCTTGCCAATGCTAGCACATGAAGAGTCATCCTAAGGTGATAGGGAACTAACTTATGAGCATGGAATCACCATTCGAAAGCTTGGAGCTTGGAGCATCAATGCAGGACCATGACCGAAATTTGGAGGATCTCAAAACCAGTCCACTGCCGTGAGCACCATGGAAGGGAAGAAAGTTTTTTGTTCCTGGCATCGCATAACCGATCAATGTAAGTATGATTATGCCATTCTTCATGATTGTATTCACATATGTTTCATTGCTTGAAATCAATCCCGGGACCTAATAGAAACCCAACAGGCATTGTGTAAGTGATTGGCTTAGGTTGTGGTCCATACGTGAGGTAGGCTTTGTGTATGCTTGTGGCGTGAGAGAAGTTGATCGATGTGGGACTTTTTGGGCATGAGTTTGTGCGTGGGAGTTGAAGGTAATTAAGGTGGGTAGTTTCCTAATCAATGTGGGACAAAAGGGAGTGAAGGGGTTGCAATTTTTTGGCACTTTGAGGGTTACTTTGGTGGCTATTTTTTGGTAGTTAGGGGGGCTGTTCGAGTGCAGTTTTTTGGTTGCTATTTGAGCTACAATGGGGGGAAGTTTCGGTGAATTTAAGGGCTGCTGTATAGGGGGTGTGTTGGCGTGTTTAAGGGCTGCAATGAGGGCCTGTGTTGGTGTGTTTATGGCGTGAGTTTGGGGGTTATTCACTGGCAGTTTTAGCGTGAATTTGAGGCTTATTCACTGACAGTTTTGGCGTGGATTTGAGGCTGATTCTTCGGGGCAATTTAGGCGTGAGTGGGGCTGATTCTTCAAGGTAATTTGGGCGTGAGTGAATGTGAGAGAAGAGGATAGACTTGTCTTGTATGTGTGCTATGTATCTGCTAGGGGAAAGATAGTAGGATTTTGGGTTGTTTTTATAGGCAAAATGGGTGCATTAATTGGGTAGGCTAATGTTTTTGGAGGGTTATTAATTGGGTGGCTACTTTGTTGAAAAATGGAAAGAGAGGTAGCTTAGTCAAGGGGCGTGGGGTGCTAGGCTTAAATGGTGTGGGGTTTCCTTGATTAAATGGATTTGGCTTTTAATTCACGTGGGTAGGTTTTAGATTTCTTGCTTTATTATTGTTAAGTGGTGTGTGTGGTGTCAACGTAGGGTCTCTTTGAGTGGTGTGAGTGGAGGCAGGTTTACGTGAGCTTCTTGCTAAGTTTAGGCTGAGATTTGTTGGCTTGGGACGTGCCTCATGAAGGGCGTGTGGGGTGCTGAACATGGCTGTGCATGGGGTTTCAATGTGTAGGAGGCAATAACGTTAGGGATGTGTGTTCGGTTGTGTGTGTAATAGGTAGTGGGCTGTGTGGGACCGAGTGTGAGCAAGGAAGAGAGAAGAGAAAAAATATGGTTTATTTGGTGTTTTACGTATGCATGGCTAGAAGTTGAAGGGGTGCATGCATGAAAATCTAGGGAATGAGGATAGGCATGAGAGAGCGAGGATAGGGTTTTGGGCAGAGGATAATTTTGAAACGGAGGTCCAACGAGCGAACCCGAAGCTAAACAAGCGAATTAAATTCAACAAGATGTCAATTCTTGACTTTCCCTTCCGACGTCCATTTCCTGCGACTTCTGCGACTTAAGAGGTAGTGCCTCCGCACGAGGCTCATCATCGGGACTTATATGCAAAAATAAAGTGCCTACAGTCGCCCCCACTTTGATGAGATATGTGCGGTGTGTGACAATGACAGTCCTATCAAAGTTCATGCAATGCATTTTCACTTACCTGGCTTGCCAGCTGTCACCTGACTTGCCTATTGCTTTGAGTTGATTCTGGTTGCAACATACCTGGCGTGCTAAATCCCATACCCGAGGCGTCGCGGTTGCGTCTCCATACCCGAAGTGTCGCAGTAGTGTCTCCATACCTGGAGTGTCGTACCTGGCATGCTAAACCCCATACCTGAGGTGTCGCGGTTGCGTCTCCATACCTAGAGTGTCGCAGTAATGTCTCTATACCCGGAGTGTCGTACCTGGCAAGCTAAACCCCATACCCGAGGTGTCGCGGTTGCGTCTCCATACCTAGAGTGCATAGTGATATCTCCATACCCGGAGTGCCGTACCTAGCAAGCTAAACCCCATACCCGAGGTGTCTGTTGGACAGTTATGGCCCATAGCATCACTATTTGTACAGATCATGGTGTTGTTGTACAAATTAACTATGTGACAAAGGAAATTGCTCTTTTATCATTTGTAATTAGATTACCAAGATGTATAAATAATAGAAGGTCCATATGATTAGTTCCGGATTGAGATGATATCAGACAGTATCAATCCATGAAGGTTTAATCATTAATTATCCCTAGTCGTAGTATTATCGAGATTGGACATCGATAATGCGGAATAAACTAGTATTGCACTTGTGCGCGTTGTTGGAGCATAACGGTATAGTTCTCATATATTTGGGTATTGGATACTTATGCAAGTGTAATAGGAGGTTGTGTTTACCGATGGTACGGGAACAGCTTCGCTCTGGATAGACTCCTCAGAATTCCCTTGGTAGTATGACTATGTGTCTATGGAAGTCAGAATCAGGGTAGGTGTATTTGGTCTTAACCTGAGACTTGCACCGCTATTAATTGCGACAATCAATATACTTTGGTTTTGGTCATCTAGGGCTTTAACAGGTTCTGTGTACGCCTCTTCTGGGTGTATTGAGAATCGTAGTGTATTGGGTGTGATGTCAAGACGGAAGTATCACTCCAGTCATAGTGGAGATGATGATCACGTAGGATACGGAACTGGTTCTCTTATATGCTGCAGCTATCAGGATATTATGACTAGGTCATGTTTATTCGATTATAGAGACTAGTTACCAGAGATCCGATATGTGCTTCGTACGGGGAAGACATATTTCTAGCCCCAGGCCTTGCACGTGACATCTGATACTGGATCGCAATACGCAATACTACGTATACTATGCCTGATATAGATCAAATATTCCAGTAAGAATATTTCTGGAGAATTGGGTAGGCACGATGCTTTGCTAGAAGCCAACCATGTCTTGTAAATCGGTAAAAACGTAGTACTAGGTACGTACGTGTTCGGATAGTCCGACGACCGGATTTACTGCCAACATATCTGGGGATCTCATGGGTCACTTCCCAAAGATTCACCGATGACGTATGACTCGCACTTTATTAATCTGGGATTAATTATAAGAGAGAGAAAGTTAATTTGGGATTAATTACGGAGATATTTTATCTGGGATAAAATATTATTTAAAGAGAGAGAACGATTAATTTGGAATTAATCGATAAAATAATATATTCGATATATTATACGAAATTGGATTTCGACGCGGAATTAAAATTAGATTTTAATTCGGGCGAACGAGTTAATTTAGAATTAATTCTTTAGCGACGTGAATAGTAATTTTGCTAGGCAAAGTTATTTAATTAAATTTGATTTAATTACGTCGCAACGGAAAATTTGTTAATTCGGAATTAGCGAACCCGAGCGCGGGAGTGTTTGCGAGCGCACTCGCATTTCGAATTCAAATGCGGCCCACAAGTCACATCAAGCGTCAAATCACTAGTCAATCGATTGATGTGATGTCTAGTCATTTTGAGTGATTTGACAACTTGTCATGAGTGATTGATGGTGGTAGTTGGTTGGCTTTAATGCCTTGACTTTTTGAAAGTGAAAATTGGTATATGTTTTAATTGATTTTGGAAATCAATTAACCAACACGCTTAACACATTTTCTCTCTTCCCTCTTCTTCTCTCTCACTCCCAAGGGGCCATTTTCTTCTTCTTTTTTTTTCTGCTTTTGCCGAGAACTAGATGAAGTGATAAGGAAAGATTGTGGCAATTTTTCCAATGCTAGCACATGAAGGGTCATCCTAAGGTGATAGGGAAACCAACTTGTGAGCATGGAATCATCATTCGAAAGCTTGGAGCTTGGAGAATCCATGGTGGACATGACCGAAAATGGAGCTCAAAATCTTGAAGAAAGCCGAGAGTTCAAGGAGCCAAAGCTTGAAGAATTTTTGTGTTCCTCGCATCGCCAAATCCGATCAATGTAAGAATGATTCCGCCATTCTTCATTGTTGTATTCGCACATGTTCATTGCTTGAAATCGATCTTGGGACTTAATAGAAACCCAACAATGGTATCAGAGCCAGGTTGAGCATGAAATGAACTTAGGGTAAAATTTGGGTAAAATCAATTTGAGCATGATTTTATAAAATTGATAGATTGAGTATGCTTGAATGATGATGTATTGAAGTTGTATATGATCAATTTCATGAAATATTGATTGGATCAATTTTTCCCCAATATGTGAGGCTTGGCCGAATGTATGCAATGCCCTAATGTCATGGTATTTTTGGTTTTTGATCATTGGATGAGTTGGAAAACATTGGGTAATGTTGAATTGGATTTAATTGGATTGAAACCGAATCGGACATGAAAAACCCCAAATTGCCGTGACTTGTAAGCATGGAAAATGATATGATTTTTGATTCAAATGTGTTGGAATGTGTTGATGATAATGAGCATAATTAATTGAGTGAATTAGTATTTTGGAAATGTTAATTTGGTTAATTAATTATGGCATACACTTTGGTTAATTTAATTATGAAATTTGGAATTTTGAAATTAAATTAATTGGGCTTTTAAAGTTGTAATTGGGCTTAATGGGCTTGGTTGGGCCAAGTTTGGTTTAGGCAAATTGGTTGGATCCAATTGAGCCTAAAACCATATCCATAAAGTCCAATTATGACTTAATGGACCTTTAATAATAATTGGGTCTAATGGGCCTAAATTGGTTTCTTGGCAAATAAGGGTGATTCCTTAAATGGGCTTTGGTATTTGGGTTTGACCCATATTGACCAAAAGTCCATGCCATAGAAATTAATTAAAAGCCCATTGGTCTTTAAATTAAATTGACATTGGATGTTAATCGGGCTTTGAGACCCGTAACGATTAGATTTAGAATCTAAGTCGTAAAGGCACATTAAAAAGTGTAAATATTTAATTTGGAATTAAATATAGAATTAGTATTAAATGTAAATTAAATTGGATTTAATGTTGTAGTTTAATATAATTCAAGAATTCGTACTTTGAGTACTAATTCACAAAACGAGTTTGACTCGCGCAAAATCAAATCGTTGTTTGAACATTGAATGGTCATTAATATTCAGATTAATTAATTGGATTAGATTGATTGATAACATGCTTGTGTGAATACATGGATGCGATGTATGAATAATGCATATCAGATGGATATTAGATGGGTGAGGGTAATTTTGGAAATTGTTGTAATAAATTTAGAATTTATTAATTGGACATGCGTGTCCAGCCTATTACCTCTTGACTCTGTGTATTTCTCTTCTCACATATTTCCCTCAATGTAAATGAGGTTTCTTTAGAAGTGTTATGTAATTGGGTAGAAGTAATACTTGTGCTAGAGGGAGAGAGGAAATGGAGAGATTTTTTCTAGGAACAATGTGTTTAAGTATCCATCTGCATATCATTATTATATTTATTTACGCGCTTTATTATGTTTTTAGAATGCATGTTTAAGGGTGTATGATGATGAGACCTTAACAAAGATAATTAATTGGTTGCCAATTACACGCGAAAAACCCTCACTACATATTAAGCATTTTTCCTTCAATTGAGTGATTCTTACTCAAGATCCAAGACTGGCACTGGTTTGTTGGCCAAAGTCAAGACCTTTGTCCGTCGCGGATGTGTTTGAATCATGAAGACTTTGTTCCATATCGGTGTCTTGTCCAAGTTTTGATTTGTTGGCCAAAGTCAATATCACTTCTTGTCCATCGACATTGATTACGAAGCTTTCCATGGTCAATGGGTTCCGCTTAACTGGGATCAATAAGTTTGTTGTGCCAAAGCCAAGGCTTAGTTGATTCAGAGGAAAAAGGTTAGGAAATATATTGGATATATTGGCATATATAAGATATATGTTTCGGACTTGAATGTCCACCAACTGGATCTAGGAATTGGATGAGATCCAATTGATCTTAGAGATCTACCTAGTTAATTATCAACAATTTGTTGGCCAAAGTCAAGATTGTGTGTTATTTAACGGGATCCTAGCCCACTAGGAAACAAGATTTCCCGAGTACTCCAAAGAGGGTTAGAGGCTCGCCGAAAAATAGTGGGAGGCAAGAATTAAATTTGCAATATTCGTTTAGTTACTTGCCATACGCGTTCATTACAATTTTTCGTCGTTACATTAATATATTAGTTGGACTAATATTTAAACGTTGTTTTAATAAAACAGTTGGACTGTATTCAAACAATTTCAATTAATAGTTGATTTTATAATTGGATTATAGTAATCAATATAATTGAATTTAACCAATTAAATTATAGTTGATTATATAGTTAGACTATAATAATCATTATAATAAATGGTACCTAAAATCGTTGATTAGATAGTTGGACTATAGCAATCAAGATAATTGAAAGATTAGTGTTTAAAACATAATCCTGGGTGAAAATGTATTTAAACAGCTTTAATTTTCAAATTGGGAATAAAATCTCTGGATAGTCATGGGTAACCGAGAAGTTACTTTATTTGATATAGTAACGTCTCGAGCCTAAGCCCGGAGTTGAGCAAATAGTAAAACATGATATTTGGAATATTCATGTGATGATAACTTTAGTGCTTAATCTGTTATGCTTGCCGCAAAGACTCTTTAATTTCTTAGTCAGAACTAAGGATTAGATCCTTATAGTATGATATTGAAATTGAAGGATCTTCATAGATCTATCCTTAGATCTTAGAAGAACAAATTGCAATAGAAAACTCTTGGAGAGTTAATGGATGTACTCAATGAGACAAAGCCAGAGTTTGCAATAGGGCAAGAAGCACAAGGCGCATCTTATTTCGACATTCCATAAGGCCAAGGCTTGGCCAAAGGCTTCTGGGTGTGGAAAAGGGGCAAAGGCAAAATCATTATAATCTTCTGGGAAGACATAGGACATATCCCAAAATGTCTACCTAAACTGTGCCAAACGAGGTCACTGGAAGCGTGACTGCCGTATGGACAAGGCAAACATGAAGGAATTGAAGACGGCGCAAGGCTCTGACTTCAAACATGTTTGTCATAAACATGTTCACAACTAGTATTAAAATTGGATTTTAGATACTGAGTGTGGTACATAAATATGTGCTGATGTGCAGAATCTGCTGAGAGCAGGATACTGACTTCAGATGAGATCTATCTGCGAATCGGAAATGGGACGAGAGTCGATGTTTTAACAGTAGAAACTGACTGGTGCTTACACACACGTATAACCCAAGCACACATATCGTTCAAGTAGTATAAAAAGTATCGATCCCACGAGGACTTAATACCTAATCTATTAATTTTATGAGGTCAAATGATTACTAGTATCTAACAGGTTGATTGATTGATTTGAAATGATGAAGGTTTTGAATTTAAAAACAAGTAAATAAAATTGCTCGAATGTAGGTTTAAGAAAATTCAATATTAAAAACTATCTAGGGTTGGGATTTCCTCCAATATCATTTTAAAGATGAAGTGGTTATTTTATGTTTTTGTAATAAATCGGTTTACTAACCTGGAACACTAAATTATGCAAAAGCCTCTGTCGATGGTCAGACGCAAATATCCAGTTTAATCCAATTGAACCATATGTCTATGTCAACCAAATTATCTGGATTCATTAAGTTTAAGTTCCAATTATGGCTACCCCCGCCCGACAGGTATATGTCTATCCTGTAAGGAAATCTATTAAATGGTTATCTATCCTCAAGGAAGATCGTGGGCTATTAAGTCTAAGGCTGAAACCTAAAATTCCTTTGGCCAAGTTTATTTTAGATTTATCACATCAATCTTATTAGTGGCCAATTACAAGACGCATTAAGCTTAAGACTTAATAAGTAAACCTTTAAATTACTCAAACTATAATTTAACCCCTTATAAACCGGTGATATTGGATTTCATCACAACCTCAGATAATTGGCTTAGTTACGACACATATTTACGGGTAGTAAAAAAAACTTAAATAAAATAAAAGACATAAAGTAAAATACTGAAAATTAAATACTGAAAATTAAATACTGAAAATTAAATGCTGAAAAGTAAATGTTGAAAGTAAATTACTGAAAAGTAAATTGCTGAAAAGTAAATTGCTGAAAGTAAATTGCTGAAAAGTAAATTGCTGAAAAGTAAATTGCTGAAAAGTAAATAAAGTAAAATTACAATAAAAGAAAATGCTGAGGTAAAAAGATCCACTTTTATTACTTCTATTTTAGATATCTCCCTTAATATAATATATTAAATTTGCATGATAATTACCAACCAGCCATATAGGCGGTATCCAGATTAAGTCAAATTAATAATTAATTACCAACCGACCAATCAGGCGGTATACAGTTTAGTCAGGTTAAAACCAATTTAAATAATTACCAACCGACCAATATGGCGGTATCCTCGTTAAGTCAGGTTTTAACTAGTTTATATATTATAATTAAGGGAGATTAATCTAAATATTAGTAATAAAAGTTTTACCTTTTACCCCAGCAAAGGGGAGTTACCTCCTCATTACTGAAAAGTAAAAACTGAAAATTAAAGAAAGAAAAGTATTGTGCGTAAAAGTAAATTGCGGAAAGTAAAAACTGAAAAGTAAAGAAAAGAAAGTGCGAAAGCGGAAATTAATTACTGAAAGCTGTAAATAAACAAACAAGATACAATCTTCTTAGTATTCTTAAGGAATTCCTTAGAAGAAAGTATGAATTTACAAATGAAATGGCTTGGTATTTATAGGCAAAATTTTGCCTCCATCAAATCATCCACCAAATCAATTATCAATTGCTCCACTAATTGCTCCACCAAATCCATTATTAATTGCTCCACTAATTGCTTATCATGTTTGGTGGTGATTTGATAATTTTTATTATTTATTTATTAATTTATGTTTTGCTTTGAAAATGATTGAAAATGACTTTAATAATTACACACAACACACTTCTGGATGGTTCATCAATTTCGGGGATGAAATCTTCCGAATTCGAAATTATTTTGTCTTTCAAAGTTGTAGATCTTTGATTCGTCTTTAATCTGGAACTTGAATCAGCTCAATCTGATATTGGAGTACAAATTTAAGCCCAAAATACGACAGATGCGCAAAACTGAAATTTCCAAAACTGCACTTCGTTAAAACGCCCTTTCAAGTTTCCAATCTCCAAAATTAATATGTCAAGTCCAATTTTTGCCCTTATTTGACCCATATTTCATCCTAAATGATTTCATTATGTCCCAATATTATTTTATCTGCAAAATAAACTAAAACACATCAAAACATTCATCAAACCCGAGAAACTAAACAAAATATTAAGTAAAAGGGGCGATAAATATTGATATATTTTCCGCTCATCACACCCCCAAACCTGACATTTTGCTAGTCCTCGAGCAAAAAAATAAAATAAAATACAAGAAACAATTAAAATTAAACTAAGCCACTTTCGTAGGGATCACGGTTGCATTTAGCATATGCAACAAGCCTTTAAACCCCTAGGTGTCCCTAGTGGACGAGTTATAGTCTCGTGAGGGCTTACAGCAACGATACCTACAAACGTTTTACAAAAGTAAAAAAGCTAATAAAACTAATGCACACAAAACCAAAAAAACAAGAGAAAGGAGAATAAAGAAGTTAGTGACTAATCAGGTGAAACTTCTACTCCAAGTCAATAGTTGTTTTGTTTCATTCTAAATTACCGAATAAGTAAATTCTCCGATTATTTTTACCATTCTCCATATACACAGTCGACAAAATATTAATCAACTTATTTTTGCCCACAACAGTCACAAGTGTAGTTGATAAGAGAGTAATATTTTTATCCTAAAGTTTTATCAGAATTCACATCTTTTTGCAGCAATGGAATAATTTTTCTGATTTTTCTGATTTTTTTTTCTTTGATTTTTGATTTTTTTTTATTTATATACAATATCTTCCATCTATGTATCGAGTGTTGGGTCGGTGGCTCCCAAACCAGTTGGCTTTAGGGCACCAGGTGTTAAGACACCCCTACGGACTTAATTACTCAGACTTCAGATATATATATTTTTGCAACATCCTTGATCCATGTAGCGAGCTTTGGGCCAGTGACTCCCAAACCAGTTGTTTAGGGCAGGTGTTAAAACACCCTTACAGACTTAATAACTCGGATCTCAGACGTTTTTTTTTTTTTTTTTTTTTACTCCATCACTTTTTGAGATGCTTTCTCCAATTAAACTAGAGCACTAAATATTATAAACTTTTCAATTACAACTCATGTCTGTATGTTACTATACATGTTGATAATATCTGCTAACTGAGCATATGAATATCTTTTTTAGTCAGTATTATGGAGAATTCACAAATTAAATAATTCAAAAGGAAATAAATAAAAATTAACTTGTTCCGAATTAGGTTTGAGATACGTCTCAGGAGTGAAAACTCCTTACTCAGCTATCTCTTACCAATTTCACCTTTTCAAAAGTCAAAATAAAAAAACAAAACAAAATAATTTTGTAATTTTTGAAAATTTTGAAATTTTTGAAATTTTTTTTTTGTATTTTTCGAAAATTTTGGACTAAAAAAATAAAAACAACACACAACTAAAAACAAGGTACTAGTCAACTAATTCCCTCCTCCAACATAAATGAGACATTGTCCCCAATGTCTTAGACAATAGAAGAAGAGTTTAGAAGATAATATCTGGTTAGCTGAAATTCTACACGAAAAGTTAAAGGTTAAGATCCAGATTAACACGACGCCTCTTACCACGATCGTCCTCGGACCAATTTATCTTTGAAAGGATAAGTCAAAGTTTGTGGTTCATAGGCTAAGATTTGGTCAATTAGATCCGGAGCAGTTCTGGCAGTAAAGAGTAGTTCTTTCATAGGTTTTGACACGAACCCATTTCTTCGAGCATCATCAAGAAACACACAAAGAAAATCATAAAATCCTTCAACGTTGTACAATCCAAGTGGTTTCTGGTGTATGTTCAGGTTCGTCCAAGATAACACTGTAAAAATTTCCTCTAATGTACCCAAGCCACATGGCAAAGCAATAAAAGCATTAGCACGGTTAATCATTCCTACCAGACATTCAGACATACCTGGCACGATAAGTTCCTCTCCGTTTGATGATCCAATAAGATTTGCCTCTGCCAAAGGTTTTGGGATGATTCCTAAAACGTGACTGCCTCCTTCCTGTACGGCTTTTGAAACGATCCCAATAAGTCCAAGATTGCCTCCGCCATATATTAAGTGCATATTTCTTGCAGCTAAGACTCGACCCAATTCTTGTGCTGCTTCTACGTATTGTGGTTTAGTACCAACACTACTACCCCAAAACACACAGATGTTTTCAACTCGTCTTCTTGAAGTGGCTTCCATGTTTTACTCTGGATGTCTTCAAAGTGCAATGATGAGTTGAATTTATAATACCTGAAAATGGTGAGTAAAATAATAGCACTAGTACCTGCCAAATGACAATTATTAGTTTAACAGTAAAATAAATCGTGATAGTCAAAAAGGTCTGGATCCTGTCGGAGAAAATAAAAGAAAGCAACAAAATAAATCATAATTATTAGGAAAAGACAAAGAGATATAATATGTACAAGAAAAGTAGCGGCTTGATTGACGTCTATGCATCAGAGACAAGCTTCCCATCCAATTTTCTTATAAACTGGCAAACATGGTCTTTTTGAGTCAGATTCCCAAGACTTAATTGTTGTCTTTCTTTTTAGAATTGTGTATGTAATTTGCGAATGGCTATGTGAACATATCCACTGGGATGCGTCTCAAGAGTTGAAGATATATCATCTAAAGACTCCTTACTCAAGCCATCCCTAATGAATTTAATTTTGTCTTCGCGATTATCAGACACCATTCCTAAAGAACGACAACGAGTATTGCAATTCCAGCGTGCACATTTGTAACAAACACCCATTTACTTAGCTCTATGTTTCTTTGCATAGGTGATTCTTCCAAAACCAGGCAGATGTGAAATAAAAGAGTCAGAAGACTCACCTGCCAATCGGACTCGTGATTCAATTACCCAACGAATGTCATTAGGAACACCATGGATTGTTAGTAATCTCATCCGTTCCAAGCGAGCTTTGTAGACTTTCATCAGTGAGTTATGAGGGAGAGAAGGAAATTGCTTGTGAAGATTTGCGAGAACTTCTTCCATCCTGAAATGTCTTAATCTGCAAAAACTAAACACACCAAATTTAAATCACACCAAATCACAATATATACAAAAATTGCATGGGTTGCCTCCTTGCAAGCGCTAAGTTTAAAATCATCAGCTAGACGTGACTGCTCGAATGTTTATGCTGGATCTGAAAGTGACACTTTCTTTTTGTCGCTCAAATGATTCTCCCCAATAGTGCTTAACATGCTTGTTTTTAACCTTGAAAGTTTTGTTGGAGTCATGATCATGTATCTCAACGGCTCTGTCTGGTAAAACCTTGGTGATCACAAATGAACCTGACCACCGTGATTTTGGCTTCCATGGGAAGAATTCCACCCTTGATTTGTTTAACAGTACCTTCTGCCCTGGTTCCAGTTGTATGCGCACTAACTTCTCATCTTGTCTCTTCTCGGCCTTTTCTTTGTACAATTTGGCATCCTCAAAAGGCTGATTGTGAAATTCCTCCAATTCGTTGAGCTGGTGGAACTTTTTCTCTTTTGTTGCTTGTAGTGCAAGAATTGGCTTTTTCAGTGCACAAGACGCTTTATCTTCAGGATCCATAGGCAATTGACATGTTTTAAGTTTGTTAGTAGAACTTTGCATTGCATTGGAGTTCTGAATGGTACTGTGTATCACATCAAGTCTGAAATATTCATCCTTCTTTTCATCATCTGGGAAATTCATGGCCTTGAAAACATTGAATGTTACTTCTTGGTCCTGTACCCTCATGGTTAATTCTCCTTTTTGTACATCAATAATGGTTCGACCTGTAGCCAAGAATGGTCTCCCAAGGATGAATGGCACGTCTGCGTCTTCCTCCATATCAATGACAATAAAATCTGCTGGGAAAATGAATTTGTCAACCTTGACCAGCACATCCTCAACTACGCCTCTTGGAAATACGAGTGTTCTATCAGCAAGTTGTAGAGAGACTGAAGTGGGCATTGTTTCTCCAATTTGCAGTTTCCTGAAAATAGAAAAAGGCATCAAGTTAACACTTGCACCTAAATCACATAAAGCCTTACCAAGTCATGTTCTCCTATGGTGCAAGGTACAGTGAAACTGATATGATCTTTCAACTTTGGAGGAAGTTTCCTCTGAATGATGGCGTTGCATTCTTCTGTCAATGCTACTGTCTCGTAATCTTCCAATCTCCGCTTTCGTGAAAGAATGTCTTTCATAAATTTGGCATAGCTGGGCATTTGTTCCAACGCTTCTGCAAATGGAATGTTGATATGCAACTTTTTGAACACCTCCAGGAAACGAGCAAACTGCTTGTCCATTTGTTTTTCTGAAGACGTGAAGAAAATGTGGAGGTGGAGTGATCTGTTCTTTTTCCTTTGCTTCTTTTTCCTCCATCTTTTGCTTTGTTTCTTTTGGAATATCTTCAATGTTGCCTTGATTCCACTATCTTTGTTGATTTCAGTACCGCTTTTTAACATGATGGCATGGCATTGCTCCTTTCCCATGTTCCTTGGATTTGGTTCTGTGTTGCTGGGAAGATTACCTAGTGGTCTGTAACTCTGAGCATTGGCCAGTTGTCCCATTTTATTTTCCAGTGCTTTAATAGAGGCTGAATGGCTTTGATTCAATGCTACTTGATTTTGAACCATAGCTGCTAAAGCATCATATTTTGCTTCTTGCTTCTTCAACTGGGCCAACACTTCTATTATTCCTGGTTCTTTTTCATGCTCATGGCCTTTGTTCTGTTGCTGGAATCCGGTGGTAGGTTTTCATTTGCCCTGAATTGTTGCTCCATGAAAAATTGGGATGATTCCTCCACCATGGGTTGTAGGTGTTGGAATATAGATTATTCCCATGTCTGTTGAAATTGTTAACGTAGTTCACTGTTTCTTTATGTTGAATTAGTTATGGTGCTCCTTCATATGGTGAACTTGTGGTTCCAGTGATGTTCACAACTTGCGTGCTAAGTGTTTCTAGACATTTTATATCACATCCAGCTTGGAATTTAGTGCTGTGTTGGCTCCAATTTCATAAATTCCTGCAATTCTTTGGATCATGCTCCTTTCTGTTGGCCATAAAGAATTGTTGTTGGCCATTTCTTCAATTAAGTCCCAGGCCTGATCTTCTCCTTTTGCCATCAAAGCTCCTCCAGCAGCAGCATCAATTATGGTTCTCATTAGTCCAGAAAGTCCATTGTAGAAGGTTTGGACTTGTAGCCACTTTGCGATCTCATGATGAGGACATTTCCGGAGTAAATCTTTGAATCTGTCCCAAGCTTCACAAAGGGATTCTGAATCTTGTTGTACAAAAGATGTGATGTCATTCCTCAACTTTGCAGTTCTTGCTGGTGGAAAGTTCTTTTGCAAGGAATTTTGTGGCTAGAGTGTTCCAAGTTGTGATGGAACCTACTGGTAGTGAATGTAGCCAAGCTTTAGCTCTGTCTTTCAAGGAAAATGGAAAAACCCGCAGTCTCATTGGTTCTTCAGCTGCTCGGTTGTAATTGAAAGTATCACAAACTTCCAGGAAGTTACTGATGTGGGCAATAGGATCTTCAGTTGCATTCCCCCAAAACTGTACTGACTGCTGAATCATCTGGATGCATGTTTTGATGTCACCTGCATTTGCTGGCAATGGAGGAAGTACAATACAAGAAATGAGTCCGTCAACCACCGGAATAGTTTCTGTCTCGAATGGGAATCGGTGGTGCAACGTTCAAAGGTTCAGGTTCCATGTTAATAATTGCTTCTTGGCCTTCTCGCCTTTCCCTTCTCAACTGTCTGATGGTTCTTTCTTTCAATTTCTGGGTCAAACAATCGGAGTTCAAAGCTTCTGGTTCGTCTCATGTAGTTTCTGAGAACCTGAATCACAAGAAAACAAAAACAATAAGTAAAAAGAAATTAGATACAAGTAACGTATCTAACCCCAAAATTAATAGGGAAGATAAATAAGTCCCCGGCAACGGCGCCAAAAACTTGACTGGTGCTTACACACGCGTATAACGCAAGCGTACGTATCGTTCAAGTAGTATAAAAGTATCGATCCCACGAGGACTTAATACCTAATCTATTAATTTTATGAGGTCAAATGATTACTAGTATCTAACAGGTTGATTGATTGATTTGAAATGATGAAGTTTTGAATTTAAAAACAAGTAATAAAATTGCTCGAATGTAGGTTTAAGAAAATTCAATATTAAAACTATCTAGGGTTGAGATTTCCTCCAATATCATTTTAAAGATGAAGTGGTTATTTTATGTTTATGTAAAAATCGGTTTACTAACCTGGAACACTAAATTATGCAAAAACCTATGTTGATGGTCAGACGCAAATACCCAGTTTAACCCAATTGAACCATATGTCTATGTAAACCAAATTATCTGGATTCATTAAGTTTAAGTTCTAATTATGGCTACCCCCGCCCGACAGGTATATGTCTATCCTGTAAGGAAATCTATTAAAGGGTTATTTATCCTCAAGGAAGATCGTGGGCTATTAAGTCTAAGGCTGAACCTAAAATTCCTTTGTCAAGTTATTTTAGATTTACACATCAATCTTATTAGTGGCCAATTAACAAGACGCATTAAGCTTAAGACTTAATAAGTAAACCTTTAAATTACTCAAACTATAATTTAACCCCTTATAAACGGTGATATTGGATTTCATCACAACCCCAAATAATTGGCTTAGTTACGACACATATTTACGGGTAGTAAAAAAACTTAAATAAAATAAAAGACATAAAGTAAAATACTGAAAATTAAATACTGAAAATTAAATGCTGAAAAGTAATGTTGAAAGTAAATTACTGAAAAGTAAATTGCTGAAAAGTAAATTGCTGAAAGTAAATTGCTGAAAAGTAAATTGCTGAAAAGTAAATTGCTGAAAAGTAATAAAGTAAAATTACAATAAAAGAAAATGCTGAGGTAAAAAGATCCACTTTTATTACTTCTATTTTAGATATCTCCCTTAATATATATATTAACTTTGCATGATAATTACCAACCAGCCATATAGGCGGTATCCAGATTAAGTCAAATTAATAATTAATTACCAACCGACCAATCAGGCGGTATCCAGTTTAGTCAGGTTAAAACCAATTTAAATAATTACCACACCGACCAATATGGCGGTATCCTCGTTAAGTCAGGTTTTAACTAGTTTATATTATAATTAAGGGAGAATAATCGAAATATTAGTAATAAAAGTTTTACCTTTTACCCCAGCAAAGGGGAGTTACCTCCTCATTACTGAAAAGTAAAAACTGAAAATTAAAGAAAGAAAAGTATTGTGCGTAAAAGTAAATTACGGAAAGTAAAAACTGAAAAGTAAAGAAAAGAAAGTGCGAAAGCGGAAATTAATTACTGAAAGCTGTAAATAAACAAACAAGATACAATCTTCTTAGTATTCTTAAGGAATTCCTTAGAAGAAAGTATGAATTTACAAATGAAATGGCTTGGTATTTATAGGCAAAATTTTGCCTCCATCAAATCATCCACCAAATCAATTATTAATTGCTCCACTAATTGCTCCACCAAATCCATTATTAATTGTTCCACTAATTGCTTATCATGTTTGGTGGTGATTTGATAATTTTTATTATTTATTTATTAATTTATTTTTTGCTTTGAAAATGATTGAAAATGACTTTAATAATTACACACAACACACTTCTGGATGGTTCATTAATTTCGGGGATGAAATCTTCCGAATTCGAAATTATTTTGTCTTTCAAAGTTGTAGATCTTTGATTCGTCTTTAATCTGGAACTTGAATCAGCTCAATCCGATATCGGAGTACAAATTTAAGCCCAAAATACGACAGATGCGCAAAACTGGAATTTCCAAAACTGCACTTCGTTAAAACGCCCTTTCAAGTTTCCAATCTCCAAAATTAATATGTCAAGTCCAAATTTTGCCCTTATTTGACCCACATTTCATCCTAAATGATTTCATTGTGTCCCAATATTATTTTATCTGCAAAATAAACTAAAACACATCAAAACGTTCATCAAACCCAAGAAACTAAATAAAATTTAGTAAAGGGGCGGTAAATATTTATATATTTTCCGCACATCAGAAACCTAAGTTTAGGAACTACCCTTTGGGTATGTACTTGAATTAGGGAACTGTTAGAATGTAACTAGTTTGACTAGAAATATTATCTCTATATCAGGGTTTAACCCGTTGCGGGTATACCTTTATATTCTAGAACAGTAAAGTGTTTCATTTTATAAAGATGATATTGAGATAACACATTAGATGTGAATAACAGAATTTATATTTTGAATATAAATGAATCTCAAACGTATGATATGACAAACAATAGCTCAACTGAGTAATCAGTTGAGACTTATTGTTGGCATTGTTGTCTGGGACACAATTAAACAAGACTCGTATATCCACACTTTTGAAGAGTGGATACTAGGACGGATTTGATTCTATTCAAATAATGTCTACGAATCTAGTTATTAGGCAAAGTGCCTAAACACATTTTACTTGTTAAAAGTGTTAGTGTCATCGATCTGTTAGCCCTTGTTCATAGTGACGTAAGTGGGCCCATGTCTAGCTAGGCTAGATGTGGATATGAATATTTCGTGACCTACATGGATGTGGCATCGCGTTATGGTTATGTTCGACAGTTATGGCCCATAGCATCACTATTTGTACAGATCATGGTGTTGTTGTACAAATTAACTATGTGACAAAGGAAATTGCTCTTTTATCATTTGTAATTAGATTACCAAGATGTATAAATGATAGAAGGTCCATATGATTAGTTCCGGATTGAGATGATATGAGACAGTATCAATCCACGAAGGTTTAATCATTAAATATCCCTAGTCATGGTATTATCGAGATTGGACATCGATAATGCGGAATAGACTAGTATTGCACTTGTGCGCGTTGTTGGAGCATAACGGCATAGTTCTCATATATTTGGGTATTGGATACTCATGCAAGTGTAATATGAGGTTGTGTTTACCGATGATACGGGAACAGCTTCGCTCTGGATAGACCCCTCGGAATTCCATTGGTAGTATGACTATGTGTCTATGGAAGTCCGAATCAGGGTAGGTGTATTTGGTCTTAACCTGAGACTTGCACCGCTAATAATTGCGACAATCAATATACTATGGTTTTGGTCGTCCAGGGCTTTAACAGGTTCTGTGTACGCCTCATCTGGGTATATTGAGAATCGTAGTGTATTGGGTGTGATGTCAAGACGGAAGTATCACTCCAGTCATAGTGTAGATGATGATCACGTAGGATACGGAACTGATTCTCTTATATGCTGCAGCTATCGGGATATTATGACTAGGTCATGTTTATCTGATTATAGAGACTAGTTACCAGAGATCTGATATGTGCTTCGTACGGGGCAGACACAATTCCAGCCTCAGGCCTTGCACGTGACATCTGATATTGGATCGCAATACGTAATACTACGTATACTACGCCTGATATAGATCGAATATTCCAGTAAGAATATTTCTGGAGAATTGGGTAGGCACGGTGTTTTGCTAGAAGCCAACCATGTTTTGTAAATCGGTAAAAACGTAGTACTAGGTACGTACGTGTTCGGATAGTCCGACGACCGGATTTACTGCCAACATATCCGGGGATCTCATGGCTCACTTCCCGAAGATTCACCGATGACGTATGACTCGCACTTTATTAATCTGGGATTAATTATAAGAGAGAGAAAGTTAATCTGGGATTAATTACGGAGATATTTTATCTGGGATAAAATATTATTTAAAGAGAGAGAACGATTAATTTGGAATTAATCGATAAAATAATATATTCGATATATTATACGAAATTGGATTTCGACACGGAATTAAAATTAGATTTAATTCCGGCGAACGAGTTAATTTAGAATTAATTCGTTAGCGATGTGAATAGTAATTTTGCTAGGCAAAGTTATTTAATTAAATTTGATTTAATTACGTCGCAACAGAAAATTTGTTAATTCGGAATTAGCGAACCCGAGCCCAGGAGTGTTTGCGGGTGCACTCGTATTTCGAATTCAAGTGCGGCCCATAAGTCAGATCAAGCGTCAAATCACTAGTCAATCGATTCATGTGATGTCTAGTCACTTTGAGTGATTTGACAACTTGTCATGAGTGATTGATGGTGGTAGTTGGTTGGCTTTAATGCCTTGACTTTTTGAAAGTGAAAATTGGTATATGTTTTAATTGATTTTGGAAATCAATTAACCAACACACTTAACATATTTTCTCTCTTCCCTCTTCTTCTCTCTCACGCCCAAGGGGCCATTTTCTTCTTCTCTTTTTCTGCTTTTGCAGAGAACTAGATGAAGTGATAAAGAAAGATTGTGGCAATTTTTCCAATGCTAGCACATGAAGGGTCATCCTAAGGTGATAGGGAAACCAACTTGTGAGCATGGAATCATCATTCAAAAGCTTGGAGCTTGGAGAATCCATGGTGGACATGACCGAAAATGGAGCTCAAAATCTTGAAGAAAGCCGATAGTTCAAGGAGCCAAAGCTTGAAGAATTTTTGTGTTCCTCGCATCGCCAAATCCGATCAATGTAAGTATGATTCTGCCATTCTTCATTGTTGTATTCGCACATACCTAGAGTGTCGCAGTGATATCTCCATTCCCGGAGTGTCGTACCTGGCAAGCTAAACCCCATACCCGAGGTGTCGCAGTTGCGTCTCCATACCTAGAGTGTCGCAGTGATATCTCCATACCCGGAGTGCCGTACCTGGCAAAACTGATGTTGTGTCTCCATACCCGGAGTGCCATACCCGGCAAGACTGATACTGATAATGATGTGGGCCTCGCCCCCAGAATGCCATACCCGGCAAGACTGATATTGATAATGATGTGGGCCTCACCCCCAAAGTGCCATACCCAGCCAGACTACTACTGATGCTGATGTTTCATTTCAACATATTGTATTGCCTCTTCTTGAGATAATCCTGATAGTTAGACATATTTTCGTCCTCAATAAATGCTTCGCATCAAAACCTGAGAACCTTCAAAGTACTCGATACACTCAACTCCAAGGAATAATGGCGGAAACATATACTCACAATGATTGGATTTGATGCACCAAACAACACAAGCTTCTTGCTCCTCTTCAAGGTCACGGCAATGGCTCTCCAAGGCAGTGAGTGGCTCGGTTTTGCTGCTCCTTGATGGTCCAAGATTCGGCCATAGTCATCACCATTGAAGCTCCAAGCTTTAAGCTTTTCCATGCTCATGGAAACACTTCCCTATCACCTTGGTATTCCTCCATGAGTGTGCTAGCACATAGATCTTGCAACAAGATCATAAACTTCTCCATTTAGTTCGATCAAACCAGAAAAAAAATGAAGAAAATCGGTCCAAGACAGTGTGAGAGAGAGAATGAGATTTTGGCTCCAAAACCCTAAAACGTTTTTAAGGAGAGAGAGTGGTTAAATGATAAAAGAAAATGTAATATATATATATTTATTTTATTTTCAAAAACAAAACAAATACATAAAGCATTTTCCTTTTATCAAAAAGTCAAAAAGCAAAAAGTGCTTTTCAATCACATCACTATTCACATCAAGTCACTTTAATAAAGTGACTACATGTCATGTCACATCACTCAAAGTGACAAGTGATTTGACGATTGATGCGACTAGTGATTTGACGCTTGATGTGACTTGCGTGCCGCGCTCGAATTCGAAATGCGAATGCGCTCGCAATCACTTTCGGGCTCGGGTTCGCTAATTCCAAATTAATGAATTTTCCATCGCGTCGTAATTAAATGATTACGCCTAGCGAAATCACTATTCACGTCGCTAACGAATTAATTCTAAATTAATTCGTTCGCCCGAATTAAAATCTAATTTTAATTCCGCGTCGAAATCCAATTTCGTTTAATATATCGAATATATTAATTTATCGACATTCCAAATTAATCGTTCTCTCTTTAATTAATATTTTATCCCAGATAAAATATCTCCGTAATTAATTCCAGATTAATTTTCTCTCTCATCGAATTAATCCCAGATTAATAAAGTGCGAGTCATACGTCATCGGTGAATCTTTGGGAAGCGACCCATGAGATCCCCGGATATGTTGGCAGTAAATTCGGTCGTCGGACTATCCGAACACGTAAGTACCTCGTACTACGTTTGTACCGATTTACAAGACAAGGTTAGCTTCTAGCAAAGCGTCATGCCTACCCAATTCTCCAGAAATATCCTTATAGGAATATGTGATCTATATCAAGTGTAGTATACCGTAGTATTGCGTATTTCTGTCCAGTATCGGATAATCACGTGCAAGGCCTGGGGCTGGAATTGTGTCTGCCCCGTACGAAGCACATATCGGATGTCTGGTAACTAGTCTCTATAATCGGATATACATGACCTAGTCATAATATCCCGATAGCTCGAGCATTTAAGAGAATGAGTTATGTATCCTACGTGACCATCATCTCCACTATGACTGGAGTGATACTTCCATCTTGACATCACACCCAACACACTACGATTCCCAATATACCCAGTATCGGAGTACACAGAACTGGTTAAAGCCATGGACGACCTCAACTAAAGTATATTGATTGTCGTATGTATTAGCGGTGCAAGTCTCAGGTTAAGACTAAATACACCTACCCTGATTGCAGACTCCCATAGACACATAATCATACTACCAATGGGATTCTGCGGGGGGTCTATCCAGAGCGAAGCTGTTTCCCGTACCATCAGTAAAACAAAACCTCCTATTACACTTGCATGAGTATCTTATACCCAAATATATGAGAACTATGCCGTTGTGCCCTCACAAACGCGCACAAGTGCAATACTAGTCTTTTACGTATTTATCGATGTCCAATCTCGATAATACTCTGACTAGGGATATTTAATGATTTATCCTTCGTGGACTGATACTGTCTCATATCATTCTCTGTCCAGGAACAAATCATAGGGACCCTCATCATATATATATATCTAGGTGATCTAATCACAAATGATAAGAGTGCAATCTCCTTTGTCACATAGTTATTTGTACAACAACACTATGATCTGTACAATAGTGACGCTATGGGTCATAATTGTCCAACAATCTCCCACTTGGCCTATAGCCAGTCACTCGAGTGTCTGACACCCGAACTATGTACAGTTGGCTCAAACTGCTGAGAAAAGGCTTTCGTCAGCGGATTTTCATGAATATCATCTTATGCGATTTATTCGATCCTCACATCGCCACGATGTACGATCCGAACAAATCAGATGAATAGTCAAAGTATTTATCTGG